>WOGR01003296.1:0-16083 GCA_015342045.1 Leptinotarsa lineolata
AATCGACAGCAGAACCTATGCCAGAGATCGTCAGGAGAGCTATCTTAGGGAAGCTGAATGTCGGCTGAGAACAGAGAGCTCCCCTAAGACACAAAGCGAACCCCGATTAGGGCTTCGCGAGTTGATGAGAAGGGCGAAGGAGCTTTCATCACAGGCATTTCTGCCTGAGCGTAGACAGCTTCAGTCTACGGAGGTGGTGCACACGTATGTGGAGACACAAAGGACGAGAATGTACAGGGTGTACAGCCATCCTGTGCCACTTACAGAGATACAGATAACAAAGCCATTATCGATTCCGACGAAGAGTAACGCATGCTTTGAAGGCGGACAGGACTTTCGAAACACAGGGTGCTTCGAGAGTACCGAGGAACGTTCGATCGAGGTCTCGCTGGCGGGCGTTAAACGTAGAAAGTCTGTAGAAGTCTGTGGCTTCTACAGGGAGTCGCCAGCGCAACCAGGGTAGTGGAAGGTTGTGGAAACTACGAGGAGATAAAAAAATTTGAAATATCTTTAGGGCAAGAAGGTCGAATATCGATCACTTGAGAGATAATGTAAGATAATAGCAATAATTTTCACAAAACACTGTTATTTTTTGTATAAAACGTAAAATTTATTATGTTGAGAATATAATAACACAAACAAATCCTTATATCTTAGGCAGGAAAAAATGTAAGAAATAAAAACGAAAACTCTAACTGATTGATTTTATCCACCTATGGTCGGTTTATATCGATCATACAGGAGGGATAATCGGTAATATCGATCAATGTCTATACGCATGGTTCGCACGAATCCAGGTCTGCAGAACAGGCAGCATGGAGCCAATTGCCACATGATCCACACTGCTACCACAGTTCATCTAGTGCCCCAGTTTTCACGCATATTGCACATTAGTCTTTCATTTTCATAGGCTCCGCATCATGTTGTTGTTGTTGTTGTTTTAGGTTTGCACTTGTTCTTTATTTGGTTTTCACCTGCTGTTGTTTTAAGTCCGACTGATTTTTCAAATACGTTTTTTGAAGCGTCATCAACTTTCTTCTCGCCCTCTTTTCTTTCTTCCCTTTCAAAGACTCCTTCAGCGGAGTGGACGTTAGTATTTGAGATTTTTGTTCACTTCTCTTAGGGCGTGGTTTTTCTGTTAATTGGAGTGTTCGATGAAAGGTTCAAAAGATGTGCACTTTAATTGAACGGTCTCGTCTTCATTATTGGTGGCGTTATCTTTGGATACTTCTGTTATTGCTGATGAATTATCACTGGAAGATGTCCTTCGTTGACGTCACTTCGCTCGCTTCTGGCTGAATATAGAAATTTTGTTCTTCTGGTATTTCAGTAAACTCCTCTTCCCCAAATACGCTTTCATTTAACGGGAAGATACCCGTATTTTTTAATCCGCTCAAGCCTTTTTCTTAGGAAGTGATACGATTGTACGCTTTAGCAAAGAGTTCTGCAATGTCAGTCACCTGAATTTTGTTATAATGATGGGACTCCGTATGAAGATCACATTCTTTGCTTTATACTGTTTTCAATGAACTGAAAAGCGTGACGTCCAAGGGCTGAAGCTAGTGACAGGTATATGATGGTAACAAAACAAGAACGATCCCGTTTTCATCACAGAATTTATAGGACTGCAAGAAGGAGTGGGTGGCATGGTTGTCCAAAACAACTAACATGGGCTCTTTCGTTAAAGCATTTACATATTTAGCGAAATGCTGTAACCATTCCAGGAATAAGGCTTCAGTGATTCATCTTGATTTTGAGCAGCGGTAGATCGCATGTACGGGTCCATTTTTTTCCAAAGCGTTATTCATACGCTCGCGTTTAAAAATAAACATGAGAGTCGCCTAAGGCATTTATACAGCACTGTGGTGGTCTGTGATCGCATCTACTTCTTTTCGGCCCTTTTCTGACAAATTTGATGAGAAGTTTATGCACTTCACTAATTTCAGTCTCATCTACTTTATAAATGCGCCATGCAAAAAATTCATTTTTTAAAGACCGGTTCTAAATTGTGAAATAGGTTCACATCCTTTCAGTTGAATGCCATTACCCGGTTGAGACTCGTAGCTTCGGTTCGTCTTAAAGAAATTCGTGGGTTTCGAGCTAACAATCCACGCAGCCAATCTTAACCACATCTTTTTTTTAAATTGAAATTATGTCGTAAGTTTTTTGCAACGGCATATCCAAAAGCAAGTTCTTTCATTTCAGTTGGTGGTAATCCATAGAACATGTTTGACAATTTTAAAATGTGATTGACCACTTCTGTTTCCTGGTCGACATTTAAAATAGGCTTCCTTCCTAATTTCACTTTCTTACTAGGATATCTGCTTCATAATCTGTCGCACAACGTAGCATATGGTACGCCATTCAGTTTTACTGCCTTTCTAATGAAGTGTGTCTGTTGATAAACCGCCTTGACAGCCCGCTTCATGTCTTCCTCTAACCATGCCGAGCGATTTGTCTTACGTCAATATTTTTTATTGGACATCTGCATAGAATAAAATACAATAAGGGTAAACTCGATCACAAGCGGGTAATATCGATCATACTGGCTGATATTACCCGCCGCGAGGACGCTATTGCTTTGACATGAATATCTCTCAGCCTCAAAGAAGTAAAAATTTCGGAAATACCTTGGAATACCTTGGGGTACCATGCAACTATTAGTGCTAAAGTAGCTTAGGATTTTCAAAAATTGACAAGTACATACCTTATCCAATGAACCGAAATTATAACAAAAATCTGCACAAAAACTATTTGTTGACGTGAACACTCGGCGTTACAATGAAACTACCCGTTGTTGGTGCTGGTAATTTTCATCTACCTCAAGAGATGGTAACACATTATGTATCTTTTTATAGGTTTGTAGGGTTGCGTAAAATTTGGATGATCGATATTAGACACTGATTGATATTCGACTCCGCTCCCTTAATAAAATAATATGGACGGACGATTCAAAATTCACCAATGATGGTTGTTTCACCAGAAGCATCTATTATAGATAGAATAATACAAATGAACATTTACATAGAGAAATCAATTTCCAGTAGAGGTAGAACAGTTGCCTGACTAGCTCGATCTCCAGACCGTACACCTCTAGTGTTTTTGTCTGGAGATACATAAAGATAACGTTTTTTTGATACCTAGTACAGATATCGACAATCTCAAACAAAAATAAAAGTTGCATGTGATGGCTTTACACCCATCATGCTATAAAAATGCCACAGAAATTGTGTGGACAGACAGCTTATGTGTTTTCAACAAAGAAATCATCAATTGGAGCATTCAATATAGTTTGTCATGTAGCATTCATTTTTCGTATTGATTTTATCTTCCATCAAAAATTCATTATGAAATAAATGGTTCATTTGTTTCATTGTTGTCACCGATGTGGAAAGTTATTTCAAATGAAACGCTATAAAAATATTGGGGGTGATATATCACTGAATTGTTATTTTATCGATTTATTATTTGTATCGATTCATCATTTGTAATGAAAGAGAACGTTTGAGATTTGAAAAAAAAGGTGATGGTGTTCGTGTTGACACGAAACGTTTAATCAAAGATTTGATGTTACATCGTTATAGTAAATTTCGAATACAATAAAATTTCGTCTCCATTTTATTTCATTTTCTGAGATAACAATTCTAATCGTAGAAAACAACATTTTCTGTTTTCCCTGTATAACCATTGCACTGTTCCCCACGATAGTTACCTTCTCTTCCTTTCAATCGTCTTCATATTCGTTACGATTCAGTACATAGCAATGCTACCACATGATAAAACGGCCTGTATATTGTATGATTTTTGAGCTAATGCATTTTTTAAATATTTATCCATGATGTAATATGTTCTATGTAAATTATAGTACCTACTTATTCAAGGAGCCGTTTTTGAGGTCTTTGTAATTAGTTTACCCAGTTTGAATTAACAATTTTTGCAAATGTGATGTAATTTTTTCTGATAAACTATTAATAACATTTGAGAAATTTTTCTCCAAACAGAAATCATTTTTGGAATGATATTCAACCGAAAACTTCATTACAATATATTTAAGAAACAAATTTATTTAACAAACATGTTAATGTGTGTTTTTTCAATACGTTATAATGGATGTTCATCAAGTATCGGTCAGGTTTATCATATTTTTATCACAATAATAAGATACAGACCAACTAGGTAATGACAGAAAAATACAAATTATCAATATGATGTACAACAAATTAGAGATAAACTAGAAAATACACCTCTAGTAGTTTAAAAAAAATGAATCATTTATTGGAAATATTGAATGAAACGAACACATTTGTTTGCGTATCTTCAACTGAAAGACAATGTCTAACTGCATCTGGAAAAAAAAGACCCTCTTTTGAAATTTTGTGGAAAAAAATCGTGAATTTATATTTGTTATGCACAAATTTCAAAAAGCGTGCGACCTCTTCTCCAAGAAGTGAAATTTGTTTACTCCAACATCTTCCGTAAGTGAATGCCTTTATATCAAATCAAAGTGAGTGAATGCCTGCATATCAAATCAAAATGTAACAGTATATCTCTACACTTTCGAGAGTTCGTCAAAAACTATTATCAAAAATATAATTTCTGTCAAGTAAGCGTCAATCAGTGGATTATCTTCGTCGTTTTTGCTTCTAAATGGACTTGTGAAGTAAAAAAGTAATTGTATCGAGAATTCAACACCGTCCTTGCATCTTTTGCTGTTAGCGTAAATAACATGGATGATTGAGTATAGAAAACGACTACTTAGTCCATGAGCCAATCAACAATCATGAACTTTCTATAATATCGACAAATCTTGACTTCTCCATTCTATCTATGTTGATGTATTTTTTCCACTATATCCCTCCATATTCTGTGTGATAGAAGCAATAGATGTAATCTTCAAGCAACAGATAATGAAAATGTATCTAAACATAATTATTGTCTTATATATGTAAATAGCACGCAATACATTTGTTATGATATTTTCAACAACAGTGAGAGTTCAATTGACAACGAGCCCTGTAATGAATTACCAAGGAACCCATTGCCTGAAAAGGATCTGGAAGTGAAAGAAAAATCTCAAAATTTGATCTCACTGGCTATGAGTAGGATTCTATAGTTCCGGTCTACCAAAAATTCACAAGCCTGGCAAGACGGAGCAAACAATTATATCCGTCTCAATTTCCACAGACAGTTCGAAACTCTCTGAATCTCAATCATATGAATTGATATAGAAGATGGATACAAATGTGCAGTTTTCAAGTGTTTACCTATCAAGAATTATTGAATATTTGAGAATCTTCTCAGGGTCAATGGTCCCAGTTTAGAAGAACTCGAAAACTTTTACAACTAAGGAAAAATTGCATGAAACAAAATTGATTTCAGTTCAACAACTCCTGAAAAACTGTTTCTGAAGACAGCACGGAAATGGTAAACCTACTGACCCCTTTATAGTTGATCTGTTCATTAACAGATTTGAATTGAAAGCAAAAGAAGAGTTCAAATATTTTACACGTACTTGGGTCCGATGTGCACATGACGTATTTGCCTAAATTGAAAGGTGTATATTTCTAGAAGAAAGGCTTTGTTTTTTTAATTCTCCATCTATATACAAAACAATGTGTGGATCTTCCAAAGAAAAGAAGAAAGCGATCAATTTCAAAAAATTTACTATATAAAAAGATGTGTAGATCATGCAAAGAAGTAACTTTCAGACATAAACTGGAAAAAAGCCTTCTAGAAAAAGCTACTTCTATATAAACATTGAATTACAAGAAAAATACTTTCGAAATAAATACTTTTATATGAAAACTGAATTATACAAATAATACTTTTATCTATTCAGTTTGTATTCCAAACATTCGTTATGGAATTCAATCAGATATCATTCACAGGATTTCAGCAGTTCGGACTTCCATTGTCTTATTCACCACGAAACATTGTCATTCACCTTCAAACAAACATTCACAGGATTGTTACACAATATAGTAGATGAGAGAAGTAACATTTCACTTACATGGAACACTGTCATCCTCACTGGTGGACATCCGATGTTTCAGAATAAGCCACTCGCCCTATTGCCTTTTCAGATTGGTTCTGAACAGCTCTCAACAAGAAATCCCTGAGTATTAAGTTATATATGATATTGAAAACAACAAGGCTCACCTTTCTTGTATGTCTTGATGAATAGAAGTAACCAGGATCTATGGAACAAATACTCAGCACTTTCAGATGCATTTTTCATTGCTCACACCATTGTCCACAACAAAAATGACGAACTGATGTTTTTTGTTCATGGACTTGTTGAGGTTGAATAAAGAAAGATACGATATTGAGAAGAATGTTATCTGGGACATAGCTGAAAGCCAAAAGTTTTTCTGAAATAGTATTTATCCTGATAAGGAGATCCTCGTTTGTTGTTGACTTCTCAAGAAGTTTTTGATTCAAAGTTGAATATACTTCCATGTGAACCAAAATATATCAACGAATTAGATCGAATTTTTGAAAAGTTGAGTTTGAAAGTATTCTTCAATACTCTTCCTGGAGTATTGAAGAATACACAAATGCCAGGTAATCTCAAATGAAAGTAATGGTGAAAAATCAGGCATAAAATAAGCTAGGACTGTGGCAGAAAAACCCATATTGGTTCTACTACCAATATAAGTTTCAGCAACGACTGAGACTTCGGAATATAATCTTCTTCCTCGCATTCAAGGCACATATCACTGATGACGTCTGTCGCAGTATTAGGCGAAACGTTCAGTACTTCAAGTTCCATTCGAACACGGCCTACCAGCCCGGATTTCGTTATACGGTAATTCTGTTATACACATTTTTAAATAATTAATTTCCGTGAATAATTTTTTATATTTGCGGATTCATATAAATATGATATTGTTTTCTTTGATGATTAACAAATACGTCTCAACCTTTGATGGCCTTCGTTGATGTGTGTTGATGTTCACCATTTTCTGGAGGGACATTTAAAGCATTTGAAACTTTCAATTTACCCACACGGTAACTAAAATCCAACATATCATCAAAGGAATATTTTGAAGATTCCTCAATGATTGAAAAGATATCAGTACATTTCATAAAACAAAAGTCCTCTGTCACGCCTATCTATCTGTCTTTCTATTTGATGGAGGTAAACTCGAAATCACTGATGCAGTTACAATGATAATGAATCAATGGTTGATAATATCTTTGAGAGCAATCATTTATTTACATGCTATAAAAAGATCAAAATGTACTTTAAATTGAATTCATCAATTCAATGAATTACTCGATATGGTATAAAAGCTTGATGAAAATATTTTTCAATTATTGATTACTGCTGCATGCATGATCCTTACAATATTTGTTTGTTCTCCACCAAACTACTTCTCAACTTTGTCAATTCACATCACTTCAAAATTGGTAAGGTGACAATTTTGTATTCTGCCATTTAATTTTTTTCTTGAACTCATCAATTTGATTTTCATATTAGATTTGGACTGGCGTCAATTTATTTTTTGTACAATTTTCAATATTCCCATTAATTAAATACTCATATCATGAAGGTTCATGAAAAAAACTCATTTCGGGTGGTCCACCTTATTGAATTCATATTATTTTCCCCACCCGTTTCAGCAAATTTAATGTCAATATTATGGGGGTACATAAACATGCTAATCTGCCATTTTGGACGGTTCACAATATTTGATGGAGGATAACAATATGTATTCTCATCCAACCTTAACTTTCATGCACAATTCATGCTGAATTGGTTGAGAATAACTGTTTTAAAACTCAGTTGTAAGATTTGACTCGAACTAACGTACATATTGTACATACATATATACATGCATGCTTACATATATACATTGCAAGTTGAATAATAGCTTGTGAAATATATTTGATATCACATTAGAATTGTTTATGGATGAAAAATATCGAAGCTGGGTTTCAACTACAGTAAGAACTTGTTTATTTTTTGTTAGAAGATGATTGACTTTGTTTCGTGTTGAATTTTATCAGTTTAGACTCCCATTGTTTATTAATATAAAAAAGATTTGAAATCCCTGAAATAACCAATACAACTGAAATTAAAAAGAATAGCTGAAAATAACGAATATATAAGCAAAAAAACCCTGGAATGAATTTACAATGGAATAATATACAAATGAAAAATTAAACAATTAAAACAAAAAAGAAATGAAATTGAAAAAATTAAAACAAAAAAATAAGTTGAAAACATCAAGTGATTTCAAGCCACTTGTTTACTTATTTTATTATTGTTGAAAGAGTGGAAAAGGTATATGTAAAATCTTCTCTTTTTCTTCGTAGGTACGATAATAATTGATCACATTATACAATAAAAATCAATTTCATTTCACCATTACACTGACAATACAACACAAAATCTTCAACAACGCACCGTGTCACGAGTCAACCAAAACAATGGCAAAACTACATGAATTGAACTTCGAATTGCTCCCACATCCATCATATTCGCCAGATTTAGCTCCCAACGACTACTGCTGCACGCAGACCCCGAAAAAATTCTTCCCGCTAAAAAATTTTGCTCGAGTTAAGAGGTTACTGCTAAAACTGACGCCTACTTTGAGGTGAAAGATAAATTATTCTATAAAAGTATTGAAAAGTAAAAGCGGCGCTGCAATGATTGTGTGGTTCTTAAGGGATATTACGTTGATGAATGAAGCCAATTTTGAAGACTTTCCAGCCCACTTTTCTCTCACGATAACAAAATTGCTGTGTCTCGACGCGCATTTTGCTAACCAAGTCGCCATCATCAGGAAATGACTAAGATCAGTACCCCAAAATATATAGCTCCACTTTTATTTTCCATTGTAGCCAGATCCTTAACAATACTTCCATTTGTGTCCAAAGTAGTGAATACATCATCCACGGCTTTTCGGTATTCTATTTGAGGACCGGATGGAGACAGGTTTTGGCCCCTGAAACGTTGAGTTACGTATATGTGCAATTCTTAGACATTTTTTAGATAGACAAAATTATAAAATACGACAAATAACTGATGAATTGCGCATTTTTCTTTATTGAAAATAGACTGAATATCCGTAGTGACTTATCGGGTTGGACTGAAAGTTTGTCTTTCCTTCACTTTCTCAATATTATTATATTTTTAGAAACAGCTGCAATGAAACATTCGATTTTCCAAAGTTCCATCTTGTTGCTATTTCTTCAGTTTTCGAAATATGGGTTCTTAATTTATTTTAGATACATAGTATAACCTTAAATTAGAATCATTGAAATGAAATATACAAAATATTAGAAACTCATCATAGATATACGTACCTACACATTTCAATGCAAAATCAAATTGAAAACCTCTTCTGATTTTGCATAATTAAATAGCATATCAGTCCTTTCATAATTTGAATACATTTTCGATATGTTCATAAAAGTCTGACAGTTCTCAACAGATATCAACAACGCATTCATTTTTCCTGCCATAGAAACCAAGCAAAGCCTACGCGTTTAAGATGAAAAATGAACTGAGATACTATTTGATCATACCAAATTATACAACAATCGACTTTCGACCAAAAACTGATATTTTCGTTACTTCCAGGAATGAGAATTATGAAAATATTACGAGTTATCAGTAAACTAATTTAGTGTTCCAATAATTTTTGTGGAAAAAAAGTTGGTTGGGTAACAAGATCAATTTCTTCTTGGAAAAAAAAACTATTGTTTTCTTGCCGACGTTTCGAATTTAACTAAATTCTTCCCCAGGGCTCTGTAACAATGCATTTTCATAAACATACCTCCCACAAAACTCGTACAATTAGTATCGTTTCAGTTTCATAAGAAATAATGAGTTGTTTATTAAATTACTCATCGAAAAGTATTTTTTCCTTGTTGATATTACAATTATTAAAACCATCAGACATATTGAATACATTTGAAAGAAAATAAAAAACATTGCAACAATTTCGAGACAAGACCAACACAAAACGACATGAAACAAACGAATGGCTTTATCTGTGTTCCTTTAACTCAACTTTAAATTATGTCAACCTTTCCTTGATAATCCACATCAATCTAAGTCTCAACATGAATTGCAGAGGCCCAACTCTTTTTAATAGAAAATGAGGAATACTCATTCTCTGAGGCTCATTTCCTTATTTAGCTAATAAAATTGATGAATTAACTATTATTGTATGTCAGGAAAAACCGTATCATTTAGTCTGTATATGTGAAACTTGGTTGACAAGTGATTTAATATCTAATATCAACAACATTAATTACCACTTAGCAGGCCATTTTTGCAGATATAAGTTTAAGCTTGGGGGAGTGGCAATATTTGCTCGAAATGATATTATAACGAATGCTGTGGATATAAATAGATATTGCACTGAAGTTCGCCGCAATAAGTACATTTAATATACTGGTAGTATGCTTATATCCATCAGGTAATAGGGGAAATTTTCTGAATTTTATAGCTTCATTTTGACTCACTCGCTGAATATACAACACGGAAATTTAAAAAGATTGTCGTATTACGGGATTTCAATGTAGAGTTTTCCACTGAATCAACAGAAAAAAATACTGTGTAATACGTTGGATGCATTCAACTTCAAGTATTCAATACAAGAACCAACTAGAGTCACCAACTATTCCTCCACCTGCATTGATAATATTTTGATAAATTTCGACCACCACTCGGATGCAGAAGTTATTAAAGACGACATATCTGACCATTACCCTATCGACATGTAATTTCAAGCCCAAGTGGTTCTTGAAAATGACTCCAAATGAGAAGCCGAAACGTCTAAAGATGAAATATATATTATATATATCATACCTATATCAAATATGATTCCAAATTCATCAAGTGATCAAAATAATATAATCATTTTTAGATCATTACCAAACATTCAGAATCTCTCTTCCAAATTAGTGAATGTTTTCAAAAACAATGACATTATAATAGGCAAAAAGAATATTTTAACCATTTTCAAATTATACAACAAAGCTAAAGCACCAAGTAAAAATGAAAAAAAATCTAATATAGGTTACAAAAGTTCCTTGCATGGAGTTTAACAAACTCCATGCAAGGAACTTTTGGAGGAACTCTAAAAAGTCGCATCGTTTCTCATAAAAGCGATCGCAGGAGGAACATAAACAGTTGTGCATTATCAGAACATGTTAATTATAATGGCCATAAAATGGATTACAACAATTCCACTGTCCACAAACCAATTGCGAGTCTTTTTGGAAATGGCATACATCAATAATGGCGTTAGATCCATGAATAAAAGAACTGATTTAAATAATCTCAGTCAAATTTATACTTACATTCTCAAATATCAAAAAGAAAAAAATCACTTCTAATAAAATTTTTCCTCCTTAAATTATTGTCACTGTCAGTGATTTCCTTCAAAAAAGAAATGTTTTATGTTTTGTAGAGACACTTATTTTCATTTTCAATCTAACGTTAGAAGTAGAACTAATATTAACTCTGTCGTTGGTAAAAGGTAACTCAACATGAAAATGGATGAACTGAACTGAGATGAATTATATCTTTGTTTATTGATATCAAATGCAGTAATTTTACTTTAATTTTAGAATTTAACTTAATTTTTTTTAATTCAAATAATATTGTAGTTCATTTCAACAGATGTTCAAAGAAATTGCCGTTTTGTTCTAAACAAAAATATATTCTTTTTTGCATACCACTATTTGTAGCTTTCTGTATGGAGTCAGGAATCAAATTATTGAAAGCTCTCAGAACCCTTCGTTTTATGTTTTCTTTATCACTCACAGGATCCGTATAAACATTTCTTTCGATATATCCCCAAATGAAGAAGTCCAGTGGCGTCAGGTCTGGAGAGCTAGGAGGATATTGAAATGGCCCATTGTAGCAAAGCCACTGATCTTTGAACATCCCATTCAACAATCCAGCAACGGTATCAGTACCGTGAAATATCACATTTTCAACTGTTACTGTCTATGAGTTATGATTTTTTCGGAATGGTGCTGTAACTGTCAAATTTTTTATAAAAAAATTAATATCTCGAAAACTAACGAATTTGGGTATAGGCATTGTGAAACAAAGTAGGCCAAAAATGTGCTGAGAAATTCAAAAATGTAATAAAATACAGGGTTTTCCATTTGGAATGAGGAAGTTGCCCTCAACTTCCGGTATAACGGGAAGAGATCGGAAATTGAAAATATTCCAGTTGAGAGGGCCATTTCGTGAAACTCACAATCCTAAAATTTCAAGTTTTCATTTTGAATCGTTCTTCATATATTCCTAGCGAACACTCGTCGTGAAAGACCCTGTATATTTATTATGTTTTTTTTTCATATTACAGCCCTCGATAAAGCTCATAAACATCAAAAAAGCTCGAGCAGCTGGAAAGAGTATAACTTACTTCCTGAATAGACCGAATCTCTGAAAAATAACTCTTCTCTGTATGAAAAGTATTTCAGAAAGTTGGCGCATTTGATGGAGATTCCAAAATGGTGTGATAGTTAACTTTCTATCAGACCTTCAAGGAAATATTGAAGCTAGAAAAAAAAAGGTAATAAGAATCGAAGAATAAATGGCAATATCAACTATCACAAAACATTAGAACAAAATAAAAAATGATGTCTCAAAAAATAACAAAATATTGAAGGTAGAAGGAAACAAATTTTTTTCACCCTTCGTAATTTTTCAAGGAAAATTTATTCGTGGGATAGTTTTGTAGATACAGTACTATGTATCGAAATTAAAAAATAAAAATCGAATAAATCATGTAAGCAAACTTCATTAGAAGCTCTTACAATAAATGTTCGAACTGAGCACCACCTGCCCGGATACAGGTACGACATCTGCGAATAAAAGAGCGTGTCACAAATCGTGCCTTGTGTAATCGATTGCACGTTTCAGCGGCGCCGTTAATACGATCACGAAGATTTTCTACAGTTTCTATCGGTTTAAAGTAAAAATTTTCTTTGAGGAGCCCCCAATAATTAAAATCCATAGGATTCAGATCCGGGGAGCGGGCTGGCCAGAGAATTGGTCAAAGTCGACCAATCCTTCTACCAGGAAATTATTCTTCTTGGTGATTCCCTACAGGCCGGGCATAGTGTGTAAGATATCCATCATTTTGCAGCCAATTCCTTGTTTTGTTGCGAGAACATCTTCTAAAAGGCCATTCAACTCGTCCCTTAGTAACTCTAAATACTGTTGACCATTAAACGCTCCAGGTATTTCAATGGGTCCTACTACTTGGCCATTAATTATCCCGCACCACAAATTAATTTTAAACTGGTATTGTGAGCGGTCTTCTCTGATAGCGTATGGATTAGCCAAGCTCCAGCAATGCAAGTTGTGCATATTCATGAAGTTTTTCAACGTACTCTCGTCAGTCCACAGAATCTTACTAAGAAAGTCAGGATCAGCCGCGTGTCTCACCAGCATTCTTTGGCAGAACAAAACTCTTGGTGCATGATCTCGTGGCAGTAATGTTTGCACTCTATGCAAGTGGTATGGATGGTACCTGTGCACTCGAAAAATGCGATGCACAACAGTTTTTGGAACTCCGATTTGTCTTTCGAATATCTGGACTCTCTTCCACGCAAGCCAGAACCTCTTCTTCAACATCTGGACCAAGGATATATCCTGCATCGCGATTTACCTGTCTTCCAGGAATTACTCCTTCCGTGTAGGATCGATGCACATTAATGAAGACTCGGTAATCCGGATATCTCTCCTCGTTTGGATACCGCTCTCGATACAACCGGGCTGCTGCATTTGCATTACCGCGACATTCGCCGTAAATAAAATGCATATTCGCATATTGCAGTAGAGTATAATAAGCCGGCATTATTAAAAATATCCAAATCACAAAACAGTTTCAAAATCCAGTTCAGAGCAGTGATCGTTAGTTCTTATCGATAACAGAAATACACGTGCGATACAATGAACAGCGAAAAACGAACTAACATGATTGATACAAAGAAGCGTGAACGCGGTAGCGGCGGGGAAGGGGAGGAGGCCTTGGAAGGAAACCTGTTTGGACTCGTTTCTTTTGTTACACATCTCGATACAACCGGTCAAAGTTGACCTATCACATCATTTCAAAATTTATTTTATTTAATTTTTTTTCCAGTTATTTTCAAGTGACTGTTTCATAGGCGTACATAATTGAGTCGGTTAAAAAGGGAAAAAAGTAGACCTCTCCTAAGAGGTGCCAAAATTTATCAGTATTTGAATCTCTCAATGCCCTTGTAATTACAAAAATACTTAAAGCAACTAGTCACAACTCAGTCAGTCTCCACCAACTTCTATATCGCGATAGTTGTCAGTCACGTACCTAACTAATTTTAGTTTCAACAAGATGAGTTCGACAAAAAAGCGCAAATACAATGACGATTACCTGAAATACCGGTTTGCCTTACCAAAAATGGTGGTGACCATCCACAGTGCGTCATCTACTACGAAGTTTTGAGCAATAATACTTCAAGACCGTCTCGTCTGGAGCAACATTTATTGACAAAACACAGCGATTTATAGGACAAAGATTGTTTTGCTTCAAAATCTGTAAATTGAAAACGAATTAAGTTGGACAATACGGGTTATTTTGCCGAGTCAAAACAAAAACTACTTGAATCTTCTTATGAGTTGTCATATCTCATCGCTGAAGAAAGAAAACCATATTATTGGAAAAACACTGGTCAAAACATGTATGTTAAGAGCAGCTAAGATCGTTCTTGTAGCAGAAAGTGAGCAAAGATTACAATAAATTTCACTTTCCGGCAATACTGCTAAACGACGCATTGACTACATGGCACAAGACATAACAAAACGAGTCGTAGACGCCGTGAAACAATCGCCCTTTTTTGCAATACAGTTAAATGAGAGTACAGATGTTGCACAATGCTCTCAATTGTTGGTTTTCGGACGATATATTCAAAATGAAACAAGGTTAAGGAAAAACAACTCAATATTATCAACTCATGGAGAAAATGATCAATTGTCGACTTTCATGGTATATAGAAAGATCAAATCTCTTGATATCGGAACAGAATGGTTTTAGAAAACACCGATCAGGAATCTACAATATTCTGGACTTGGAAAGCGACATTCACGAGGCATTGGCAACAAAACAAACCTGTATTGCAAAATTTTTCGACCTAAAACAAACATTTAACACTTGCTGGAAATTTAAGATTCTCGAGAAATTATATTTTTGGAACATTCGTGGTAATTGTCTTAACTTCGTAGAAAACTTTTTGAAAAATAGATCCTCCTCAGTGAGAGTTCATATTTTCCTCTCCAATGATGCCGTCGAAGAAAATGGCACTCCCCAAGGATCCGTAATCAGTCCAACGTTGTTCTTAATTGCAATAAATGATATAATCAAAACTTCAATGAAACCTCTAAAGGCTCGTTTTTATGCTGACGATTTGGTAATCTACACTTGAGGCAAAGACATAACTCAGATGAAAATCATCTTACAACACTTTCTAACGCAGCTAGAACACTGTTCTTCCGAAACAGGCTTTAAATTCTCAGTTGAAAAAACTAATGGCTTGATGTTTTCCAAATTCTCGTCCATAGGAGCTCTCTCGTTAAAACTATACAATGAAAGGGTAATTTACAAATCATCTGTTAAATTTTTAAGAATGTGGTTTGACCCAAAACTATCTTGGAAAGAGCATATCAAATAACTTACACTTTCCTGTAATAAAAGACTGAGCCTACCTAAAACGTTAGATAATAGAAACTGGGAAGCTGATTATGCCATGCTACTTACTGCGTACAGAACGCTAATTATATCAAAAATTGATTATGGTTCCATTGCGTATGCATCTACCTCAAAATCAACCCTGAGAGCGCTTGACACTATTCGTAATACTCCTCTCAGAATTGCTTTGGGTGCTTTTCGCACTACCATAGATAGTATTTATTCTGAAACTGGTGAACCCGCCTTGCAACAGCGACGAATGTATTTAACCTTATCACATGCCACATCCATAACAGAAAATAAAAATAAGCCTTTGTACAATAATACATTTACCAATAAATACTTGCACTATTTCGATGGGAAGACATGCACACCTTAG
>WOGR01003297.1:3020-16082 GCA_015342045.1 Leptinotarsa lineolata
TTTACCGCCCATATCTCAAGGAACAACTAGCAAAATAGAGAAGCAGTTTTGAGGGTTGGGTTACGTGGGGCAGATAAAAAAAGCAGCCGCCAGTGCAATGAGTGATGAACTCAAATTAGTTGTGATGCTTGAGTTTGAGGAAAACTCACATACATCGAGTAGACAGGCATCCACTACATTCAATGTTGGCCATACATCGATAGTAAACATATTAAAAGAACATAAAATACATCCCTATAAATGATACCTACTCAGGAGCTCATGGAAGATGATTTTGATAGAAGAACTTATTTTTCTGAGCAACTGATGGACATGTTGGATAACAATATCAACCAATCAGAAGATGTTATGTTTTCA
The DNA here is from genome assembly GCA_015342045.1 of Leptinotarsa lineolata. Lineage (NCBI taxonomy): Eukaryota > Metazoa > Arthropoda > Insecta > Coleoptera > Chrysomelidae > Leptinotarsa > Leptinotarsa lineolata. The sequence continues at coordinate 3,378 of WOGR01003297.1, forward strand.
GATGAGTGTACTCTTTCTCTTAACGGTCATGCTAATCGGCAAAATTTTCGCTACTGGTCAAAAAAAATCGTTACTGGATGAGAGAAGAACACACGCAATACCTTCAAAAGGTTAATATTTGAGCAGAGATTGTAGGAAACCATTTCATTGATCCCTTTTCCATTGAGGGCAACTTGAATGGCGATAATTATTTGGCACTACTTCAAAATGATTTTATTCCAAGTTTAGCGATAATATTTTTGAATAGAGAATGAAGAGACCTTTCAAACGATATATCACAAACCTATACTTCCCATTTGAAAAATTTGGGGTTGTACCTGTCATTCGAAGGGGGTTGATGGTGGGGGTGGCATTTTTACGTTGAATAAAGTCAAATTATAATTTAAATTTGATATGTTTCGGGAAAGAAAAATATTACTTTTGTTTCTTCAATCATAGTAAAGTAAGTGAATAGCAGCAGTGTCAGTGACTTTGACTGGGATTTTAATACGGCAACCTAGACATGATTTTTTACTACTTTTGAGTCTGTTTTTTCATTTCCAATTTTGTTGTTTCATGTTCCAAAAAAGTACATAAGTGATTATTTCGGTAAGCGTTTCTCAATAAATAAAAATAACTGTTTTATTTCAAGTGTTCTTATTATTATTAAACCTTCTTCTTGCACTATCAGAGGGCCTCGCGAAATCTACCTTGCCCACATTAAATTTAAGTCTTGCGCCGCCACTGGCTAAAGAATTACCTCAACGCTAGATATTACTCGTATATGTATTCTAAGAATGTGACATTCGAATGAAGAATAGATACTCAAAAAAATTATAAAAACTTGTCCTAATCAGTGACGTTTCATTAAAATAATTTTGTGTTTCAATTTGGCTAGGTCTTGCCCAAACGATTCAGGAAACAATCGAAATTACCGATTCTGAAATAGAGATGAGTTAGTCATTGGTAATCTCCAAAAAATGAAGTCATCTTTGCCAATAATTCTAACGAGCACTGTGCACGTAATGTTCGTGAGAGGATGGCTCGATGAGTACGAATACAGTAGCCTCCAATATCTCCAGATCTCGCATTCCTAGATTTTCTCTTGTAGATTCACATTAAACTGTGAAATACACTGGAGTTACATTTTTTAGGAGTGATTCATTTTTGGGAAAGAAAATTTTTGGTTTTCTACTATTCCATCTTAATCCAAAAAACAATGTGGAGTAGTAGAAAGCCAAAACCTTTCTTTCTCAAATAATTTTCTTTATTCTGTTGAAATACATCGATTGATTATAAATGAAAGTATCACTCATTACAAAATTATACACAACGCCACTATGTCATAATCAGAACTTTTGACAATAGTCTATCATTTGCAAAATAATTTGCTTCATAATTCATCCACCCAATATATAAATAATGAAGAAATTTTAATAGGTTTTTCTGAACATCAATTTCTTCACAATTTAATTTAATAGAGGGTAGGTTAGTTGAAGTTGAAAAAACGTCATAAATGTTTGAAAATCTCAGTGGTACTGCAGCTTGTAATGTGATATTACACATCTGCAAATAACTATCTCTCCGAAGCACATTTGAAAAAACAAATGATTTTTTTCGAAATGATTTTTTTCGAATTGATATCTTTGTAAATAAAAGCCAAATTTATAGAAATGAATTAATTTCAGATGTGAAAAGCTGATATTACTTTCAGTCTTCGTATAGATGTATTTTTAATTACATTCTTTCTTTTTGACAAAAACACAATAGTATTAGAAAATATATTTTATTAAAAACTTCATGAAATAATGAATTCATGGGATAGAAACATATACATTTGGATAATTTGCGGTATTTACAACAATAATAGAAGAACATACATTTCTCGTGTAGGCTGATCTTGAGGAACTTAAACTAGATATAATTTAATAAAAAACAATCTTAAAAGTAAAAAAAAACAACAAAACATCAGTCTTCATTCATCCAGATTTGAAGGGTGGACAACGGTTCAAACGGTAACTTGTGTGGCAGTGGATGTTATTTTGTTTTAGGTGGATCATCATCTGAAAGCAACAAAGATAAAATTAGACCATTTCCATAATCAATAAAAAGTTATAAGAGATTGTAACGACCGTGATCGGAGTTACCTTGCATCGAGCGAAATCTTAAAAAAACATCCTTGTTTTATGGATTTGGATGCAAGGTCACCTAAACCCCAAGATGCAGTGATACATTCTATAGGCAGCTAATAGAAAATAACGGTCAAAAAAATTGCAAATTATATGGATGTATTCTTACACAGCCTTCAGCTTTAGAACGGTGGCCTTGGCGAAATGCAATACGGAAATACTTGTTTTACTAACCCGTCGTCTAGTCTCGCACAAGAATAAATGTCCCAAGAAAACTACTATGTGAAACTATCAAGATCGTAAATAATAAATAGTAGTTTTCTCACCGATGTCCGACAAAATACACACTGGAACCGAAAAAGTATTACCGTCTAGTCAACTTTTCCGCTGGTTAAAAAAAAACAAAAACTAGATTAGCTCACCGTAGCAGAGGTGATAACGAAAGGTCACTACACTCAAAAGTATAGATCAACAAACTTCCCTAAATAAAAAACAAATGAAGCGTCTTGGCCACGTTATATAAAAGTTTAAACGCCGTCAAGGTTATTGCACCCACGAAAAAAGGTATGACTCTTTATTTGTAGGTTAAACCGAGTTGGATTAGGTCGGTAGATTAAAGTGAGGAATAATTGCTTCTACTTGAAATTCCCACTCTCCCACAGTGATGTTCGCCGAGAGGTGTCAATGATCTCAGGTCAATCAGCTGGTGGGTATTATTTCGGTAACTATGTGATCTGCATTGTAAATTCTTCAGGAACAAAGACGAATGCATTGGCGACAAAGTTAAAATTAATGCACGTAAGCTATAAAGATTTTGGGAATGAGGAAGTGTGTTTGTGAATCGCTTATTTCAGTAGGCGTTAGTGATATAATCTCATAGTGAATTGAAATTCTGACTTAGAAATTGTATGTTCTGTTAATAAAATTTTGAATATACAACGAGCAAATGACGTTTTGAATTTTCAAAGGTTTTTTGAGTTTGTTTCTTGCACTGATGAATTTGAATATATTTTTTATTTCTGCCGGGAAATTGAAAAAGTATGAGTATTTTTTATTGAAAATTGTGAACTGAATGAATCTTGAACTGATTTAATGTACAGTTGTTTGTGAGTAACACTTACAGAAATGTGGAGGACGGATAAAGTGGGCGAATATATTACGAAACTTCGGTCAATAACCGAACATGCGGAAGTCTTACCGGAGTCTTTTACGGCGGCAGCTTGAAGTTTCCTGACGCCCTCCATCGTCTTGGAAGGGCCACATTGCTCAACATATCAATAAAGTCCTGTAGGGTCCAACCCTTTTCCTTTTGGCATCACCATATTCAACTTAAACTTCATTTTCTACAATAATAAGTCTCGAAAAAACTTCACGCACTACTCAGTACTGTCCGGTGGGGTCTAGTTCTTTATTCATCTTGAAGTATATGTCGAACTGTCACAATGATGTTAGTTTTTCGATCTCAATATAGCCCAGTGGGGTCCAGACCTTCGTACATGCTGCTAAGACTGAGATGAAATTGGCACTTCACACTGCGAACGAGCGACGGCTAGAGTGAGTTGTTCAGGATCGGAGGCCGTCTTAAATGTGGTGGGTCGGTGAGCCGAGGATTTCGGAGTGGGGGTGGCTGCACGTCGGGACGCTAATCCAACCCTGACCCAGTCACATTGCCTTGCCACTGAACCCTTTGGCGAGCGTTAATTTGCTTGGACGGCTATCGCGTTTTAGTGTGTGGGTAATCAGAGCGGATTTGAATGTGTGAAGAGACGGGGATACTTTCATTAATGTTATAGGGTGTGTTTAACTGAGGGGCTCGTGCATAAACTGAAAATGGACGTTTATTTTTATTTCTTAATCGTTGGGAAGAATTTTAAAACGATTGTTAAGAAAGAGAGGTGTTCCGTCAAAATTAAAATATCTACAAATGTTTAATTTTTGGTGTCATCGTTGTTGGGTTGCAAAACTTGTTCAGAACGATGTGTGTGTGGTTTCTATTCAGAATGATACTTCGCAAACGATACTAGAGGAAATTGAGAAATGTTTTCATTAGGCACTTCTTATTCATTATATTTTTAATAAACTTTATCTGAAGTGGGATAGTATTTAAAAGATTCGCGACCATGAAATTATTGCGAGGTGATTTACAATGGGATGGACCATTTAATAATATTCTAGTGATACATTTGAATTTTTGAGCACTGATAAATCTCTTGCTATTCCGCAATATACGGTAAGGTCGAATAAATGTATTTCTATTTATATGGAATTCCTTATTGAAAATGAACTGAATAATATGGAATTTTAATGAAATGAAATTATTATAATGATTTAAATTTCTTTGAAACATTTTTGATTTTCAAAATGTTATAATCAATGTAAATAATGAGGAAAAATTTGAAAGTGGATAATAACGTTCATTATTTTGAAATTGAAAGGGGTGTATTTTTAGGAGAGATTTATTTTTGGGAAAAAAAGATTTTGGCTTTATATAAAAAATGTGAAAAACTACCAAAGATTTGAAGAAATCAATTAATTTCAAAATGAACTCTTTATAAATATGTGTAGATCGAACAAAAAAGTAAAATACAGACACAAACTGGAAGGAAAAACCTTTTAGAAATAATTTAGTCCTATATAAAAATTGAATTACAAGAAATGAAAAGTACTTTTGAAACAATGAATGTTTTTGGAGCGCAATCTGAATAAGAAAAAGTATTTTTTGTATGATTCAATGTTCATATAAATTTAGTTGTTTCGAAAGTAGTTTTTCTTTCGTATAATTCAATATTTATATGAAAGTAGTTATTTCGAGAGGGATTTTTCTTTCAGTTTGTGTCTGATAATTACTTCTGTGCATGACCTTCACATCTTTGTGAAAAGTTTATATCGGAATGAATTGCTTTCATTCTTTGGAAGTTCCACACATTTTTTGTATAAATATGGAGAAGTAGAAAGTTTAGTAATACCCATATTATTGAGTACTAAATATCGTATAATGGTAAAAAAAAGTCAAGTTTCAATACCCTTCTTTTCACCAGTGCATGCGCATGAAGACTGTATAAAGCAATGAGTAGAACACCATTAAATCATTAAAACATTCACATATCACGTATCAGTTTGAAATTATTGAAAAGAATATTTAAGTTTGTATCGACATTTGGATTTTTCGTTTCTTCAGCTTGAAATTCGAAATGACAGGCACAGATTTGAAATCAGTCGACTATTTGGAAATTTTGTATTGACAACGACGACACTACTGAATGCTTTTTTATAAATTCAATAGAAATAAGACAGTTAAAATGAAAAATACTGTTGAAATATACAGGGCTATCAAATTAGTTTCTGTACATGGATATCTCGTAAACGATAAGAGATAAAGTGACGTTTAAATTGTGGCAAAGTTGCGTATTTCAGAGAATATAGCTCTCTTGGTTCTGGAGATATACAGGAAAAACCAAAAATTTCCAAATGGTTTTTTTGCCTGTATCTTATTTATTCGCAGACTTATTGGAAATCTGTCCACATTTTGCTATTGGCACTTGATGAGGGCTATCAGAATATATTCATGAATCTTTCATACAGGGTGTCATCTGACTTGGGCCACCCCCCATCTTTGAATTTTAAAATACGGACCTGTATTTTTTGTTGTAGTTTTCTAATCATCTATGTTCATTTCTTACTGAGAAATTAAATTTGATTTTATATTTTGGGATGTTTCGGTAATATTTTTTTTAATTGAGTGAATTATTCCCTTTTAAATTACGGCCCTGAAAATTGGTTGACTGATTTAAATACTAGCACAACAGCAACTTTCACGTCTTCTTATGTACCGTAGAGTTTTTCGAGAGTTTTTTTTTCCTTTTTAGGTACCTATTCATATTTTTTCACATTTCCATTGCTCTGAGCGTTTTCTACAATTAACTTCAGATAGTAAATCCTTTTATGATCATCTGAAACATATCTACAACAAAAATATAATTTATGTGTTTTGATAAGCAGGAAAAGAAATGAATAGCAAATAATGGGCCAATAAAGTGGCCTGCAAGATTACCAGATCTTACTATTTTGGTTTATTTTCTATGGGGGACATTGAAAAATAGGATTTACGCTGGCAAAGAGATAGAAAATGTGGAATTTTTGAGATTGAGAATTTTCAATGATTTCGCAACAATACAGCAAAGGAAGGTATTAAGGGCAATAAAAAATATGAAAAACGAGTTCGATCATTCATTGCGCCATTAATTTTTTTGTGTATATAAATAACTTCATTTCAATTTTCATTACAATTATAGTGTTCGTTTCGGATGTTATTATTGCTATCATTTCTTTTTCTGATTATAAACACGTATAATATATTTTTGTTGTAGATTTGTTTCAGATTATCATAAAAGGTTTTCTTATTGGAAGTTCGTTGTAGAAAACGCTCAGTGCAATGGAAATGTGAAAAAATATGAATAGGTGCTATTGTGTTTTTATTTAACTCAGTTAACCAATTTCCAGGGCCATAATTTAAAAGGGAATAATTCATCCAATTATAATAAAATATTACCGAAACATCCCGAAATATAAAATTAAGTTCAATTTCTCAGTATAAAGTGAACATCAACGATCCAAAAACCACAACAAAAAATACAGGTCCGTGTTTAAAAATTCAAAGATGGGGGTGGCCCAAGACAGATGAAACCCTGTATAAAAGATTCATGGATATATTCTGATAGCCCACATCAAGAGCCAATAGCAAAATGTTGACAGATTTTCAATATGTCTGCGAGTAAAGAAGATACAGGCAGAAAAATAATTTGACATTTTTTTGTTTTTTCTGTATATCTCCAGAACCAAAGGAGCTTTATTCGATTTTTTTACATCATTGAATAGATTTCTAAAATACGCAACTTTGCCACAAGTTAACCAATACTCTATCTCTTATCGTTTACGAGATACCCATGCACAGAAACGAATTTGAATAGCCTTGTATAAAAACTGAAATAATTGGATGTGTACAAAATTCTAAAAATTACTTCATGAACATTAAACAATTTTTCAATCTTGTGAGTGGGCAGCCTCATTCGTTGGGGTATTTTTGCCGATAAGTGATAAATAACTGTCTGAAGTGAGGGAGTATTAATTTATTGAAGACGATATTTTGAAACAAAGTAACTGATGATATTTCAAAATATTATATTGAAAAATCCACTGTGCATATTAACGAACTACAAAAACAGAATGAAAAAAGAATATTAGCAAGTCGAAATCAAGTTTATGAATTAATGTTTCTCTTCGTTAGTAAGTATATGCACATAAACACTGAATAAGAGTAAGGCGGGACACAGCTAATCATTAAATATATACATATCATTTCCTAATAAACGGTGGTTATGTTAACATCACAGCAAGTTTCGACAAAAAAATTTTTTCATCGATGAAATAGTGTGGAATTTCTAATAAATCCCCTGAAGACGCCAACTTGATTGGTAAAACGTTGAGAAGAATGTTGCAGTTCTGGTGTTTGGAAACAGTGTTTGTTTAGGATTTAGTATACATCAGAGGTCCCAGTTCCATCTTTCACTTTCGTTGTTTTTACTTATTTAATAAAGTTAGTTTTTCAAAGTAGTAATTGTAATAGAAAGAAATAATTACATTGAAAAAAGTTCATAGAACCATATATTTATTACTTCTTACAAGCTATGCTTGAAATGAATTGTTGCGTCTTCTTTCAAATTTTCAAGAGGAATTTCAAAAATCTATATATCTAATAATAAAAGAAAGTCGTGTTTTTGTGGGAGGAATCAGAGATCACTATGGACCTTTTATGGGTTTTTTCACCTTCTACAATCCGAAAAAGTATACAAAAATGTAATGGAGAACTTTATACAGGTGTAGAAAGAGCAAACTTTTTAGTTCACCACTTCTATTTATCAGTAACTTTCCGTATTTCAAAATTTTGCCTATCTCAACGTTTCGGAGTTTCGGATGCTGAAATCTGCTTTCGTCTTCAGAATTGGAAAGAAATCTGATGAATCTTGCAGTTTTTTCGTTGGTTCGATTTATTTTCAAAACGTCTTTGGTGGATGTCAAAGAAAGAAGTGTGAAATATGTCAATAATGTTGATTCACTTCTGAAACATTCAATGTCGTACAAGGTGTTCTTTGATATTAGTCTGTTACAATTTTGCCACTGTCCATTCTATCTTCAAGACGGGTATACAAATACGATCTAACGAATATACTGAGATCTATACTCACATATACAAAACCCAACAACAGAGAAGAAAAAACAGAAAATTGCATTCATAAGATACCTTGTTTTTGTGATGGAACTTATATTGGTGAAACTTCAAAACCATTAAAGGTGCGTGGGAATGAACATTGAAATCATATCAAAAATAGGAAATTAACATGATTAAAATTGTCATATCAGAACACATTTTGAAATCAGACGACGAACTTCTAGTTGAATTAAAAAAAGGAATGATTGCAAATGAGCACCTCTCTAAGATATGTAAACTCAAAAAATTAGCGTATATTCTTATGTCTGGAAGAAGTGTATTTCGAGCAGCTCCACAGATTTGGATTGTAATTGACCACCCGTCCTGAAGAAAGATATGAATAATGGCGAGATTGCAACAGACTAATATAGGAAAACACCTTGTTTCAGAGAACAATCAACAACATTGACATAGTCCACATTTCAAAACTCCTTTGACATCTATCACGGAAGTTTTGAAAATAAAACGAACCAATTCCAATTCTGAAGACGGAAGGAAGCAGATTTTAGCCACCGTGACGTCAAGGTAATTATCTGTATAATTTCTTAGCTTTTTGATAGGCAAAGTTATAGAATAGAACATTTTCCTTTGTGAAAAATATTTTGAATTCACGCAGTAACTTGTCGAGTGGAACTGAAAAACTTGTTTTTTCTACACCTGTATATAGTTCTCCGTTACAAATGAACTTGATATATATGGCCGGTTCAATAAAAGTATTACTGAAACCCGTTGAAAATTCAATGAGAAGCACCCTGATTAACCAACAGTAAGTGCAAACTCTGAAAATTACCAAGTAATTTCAACAAATTTGGCTGCAGACACGCTAAAAAAGTATTACCTAGACCTATAACTTGAGATAAAGATAACGAGATACATGTTTAGGCTCATTTCAAAAGCAATGCAAACTCGTCAATTCCATCAGTGGCAGCGTTTTCCAGATCCACGGGATATTAAGAAAATATCCTTAACATAATCCATACACTTTATCGACAGGTCCAGTTTGGGGAGTCAAATATTTCTGAATGATATTAGTCCGGGAACTTTGGAAAATAATGTTTTGGCAAGGGCAATGTTCATTTTTAGATCATTCTTCATGAAGTTTATCTAATGAGTTTTTTATATATCAAGATTCTGAACATTTGGAAATTAATGAATTCACTTCATCCACAACAAGAAGGAAAAGAAAAAAATCTGCCTGACAAATAGATGATGTTTCAAGCCCTTAAGTGTCGGAGATATTCATGAATTTATGACTATAATTATATTGATATGACACTAGATATCCCGGGATTGACCTTAAAAAAATGGAGTTGACCAAAAAGACGATTTTTTTTCAACTCAACCAGGCGTAAAAAATGTTCACACTTGCTGACTGTTTAAGTAATATTCATGTTTGAAATATATTTATTTGTTTACCACCTACCACTCCCTTACGAACAACAACTCTCAGAAGGCTGAACTTGTGCGATCTGAGGATTAAGGTGGTCTTGTCTTTCAACTTGCGATTTTCAGATATAGTAGGTTGAACAAGATTTCAATATCGAGAAATTTGTCTTCAAAATATACAATATTTTTATAGTCCGTTGAATTGGGACTTGCATTCATTTTGAAAAGTTTTTCCAAAAGCAAAAGCTTGAAAATATATGATAATATTTTGCGTAAAATCAGCTGATTCAGTTGCAAAGTAAAAAATTTGACTTTTTTTCTTTAGTGCTGTTCATCAATTCAATCTTTTTTTTTATGAAATACCCTCTAATGTGACCTTTCAGAATTTGAATACTCATTATTAACTGATACAAAAGTCTTCAAATCAATAATGGTTCTGAAAGGGGTATATTTTTCAAATGAGATGGATTTTTGGGAAAGAAAGGTTTTGGCTCTGTACTTCTTTTTCAGAATTTCGGGTAGCTTAGGTTTAAATCTCCATCAATTCCATCTCCTGAAGGAGAAAACTTGGTCGGTGAAGCGTCCGTGGTGAAGAGAGTTTTATTTATGGTGTTTAGGGCAGTGCTTGTTTGAGATTTATTTTATGCCAGTGGTTCAAATTCTTTCTTTCAGTAGGTTCAAAAATATTTTAATCTCTTTTGAGGTTAAAATATATTCTCTGTTTTAACGTGAAAATTCCAACCATGTGAATGCAAAAAATAGTTAATTTCAAGATAATAAATCGTTTATTTGTATGTCTTTTTATTTTCGCTTTGAATAACAATAAAACTGTACAATTAATCATCACAATTACATGTTCACCTTTTTTTTTTCGAACAACAATTTCAATAATCTGAAATTCTTACGTCACACTGAAACGCTTCCTGATTGGTTTACTTCACAAATCTGCTTGTAGGTCGTCATATAGTATTTGAATATCATAATTTCTCTAATGAATCTTTTCACGGAAACAGCAAACTTGCACGACTTCAAATCTCAAATATAAAAATAATTTCAAAACAACCAATATAACAACACTCTTATACGCAATTTTACATTTTGATGCCCCTCCAAGTGTATTCGAAGTGCATCACATTTGGCAACACCCTAACGTCATATTCGGAAAATAATTTGGATACGCCGTTTTCAAGTAGGGAAGGATACTTTCTCTACCAAAAAAATCTGAATGTAGCTTTGTGCGATGATCATCGTCGAATATTAACTAATAAAGGATCAATAACATTACGATTAGTATAATGCTGACCTTTGCACATATAACGTGGTGAATCAGTTGAATTATTATAAACCAAAACGGATTATCTTGAAATGTTCTATCTGTAACATATTTGTGGAACGGAAAACGAAACTATTTGATAGAAACACCCATTTTAACTCATTCCTCAAAACTGGCATACAGCTATTTTTGCACAAACCGGTTAAGACCAAAATATAAATGTCCAAGATTTCGGCGTTAAGATTGGAATTCACTGATTAACAAAATTGTATTTCTTCATTATACCCTTCAATGTTGTTAAAGAAAACCTGACATGATACGGGAAAAATATGATATAACAAAGATGACTGTGTCAAAAAATTTTTCGCCGTTGTTGACTGGGGTCTACAGGTTTTGATGTCTGATCTTTCGTTTACGAATGCTGTAGACTTTATCTCCACAGATTCCGGTCGACAAACTTTAAACACAGTAAGTAACACAGAAAGTAAATTGCAAAAATATATCATATACCTATTCATGACAATCATTTTTTTAAACCAGTCACTTACTCACAGTCAAAAGTTAACCTCACTCTGAACCAGACGAAATTAATTTCAAATTAGACTCTTGTATATTTAATAGATAACCTTGAGTGAATCCAGTCTGTGAGCAAATAATAATGGAATGGAGTGATGAACCTAATAACAATAATAATCTCGTTGAAAATATTACCACTTCCTAGTTCATAATATTGAATCGAAGTCATTCTTATCATTTTCAATCATTCCGTATCATATGACGTTAGATCGCAAACGTAAGAATTGTGTAAAATGTTGATAAAAAAATATTGTTTTGGCAATCTAATGTGGGCTTTCGAATTTGGATCCGATATACAAAATTTCAAGGTGCGAAGATGTACTAGACTGAATATAATTATTTTTTTCAAATGAGTTTGAAATACAAATTGATTTTCTCACTCGTAATCAATATTTATCCGTTGATTAATTGTATGATCCAGAATACACTGTATTTACGATTGTATTTTTAATTATTTACTGTCTTGAATTGGGATAAAACAATAATGCTTATTATATGTTGTTTTACAGGCTGATTGAAATTATATGAATATCTTGAAATCATTGATATGGGTAGAAGCAGTTTTCATGAGTGGAATGATTTTCCTTTCTATTGTGGAGTTAAAAACAAAGGACATAAATTGTGATGAAAACCCATGTATTTATAATGAAAATAAAAACCTGTATTTTCACAAAATATATAGACAAATTACTTGTGGATGTGCCATAGAAGCATCAAGTTTTCTTGGTTTCCATTTGTCAGTCAGTGAGCATAAAATAATGGCAACAAAAAAGATGATCATCGTCGAATATTTACTAATGAAGGATCAATAACATTACGATTAGTATAATGCCAACCTTTGCACATATAATTTCTTCTAACGTAGTGATTCAGATAAATTATTATAAACCAAAACGGAATATCTTCAAATGTTCTATCAGTAATGTATTTATAGAACGAAAAACGAAAATATTTAATAGAAACATCCATTTTAACTCATTCCTCAAAACTGGCATACAGCTATTTTTGCACAAACCGGTTAGGACCATACTGATGATGGGCGAAAAGCCCGAAAGACGTGTATAAGGTTTGCCACTTTCTTGAGTGCTATGTCCAAT
>WOGR01003298.1:0-16082 GCA_015342045.1 Leptinotarsa lineolata
CTAACCGTTAGACAATCTTTCCACTCAACATAACCTTCAAATTTGGAAATAAAATCAGTGTGAGTATTATCGCCAAAACAGCCTGATTTCAGTGTAATAATTGTTTTCGCGGTAGTCTCAATAATGAACTTGCTATCACCACTCAATTATGGAATGCAAAAATTATACATATTCGCATTTTCCACAGGCTAACATACTATTTTTGACAAATTGATAGTACTTCATCCTGAGTAGCTTGTAGTAAGCTATTTCACCAGGACATACATTTTTCTTTTTCTCGTCAGATGGCGGGATATATATCAAAGTTCCAATCGACTCCTGTGACAATTGATACCGGTCTCTCGTACTGACCAACCGCATATCCGAAATTCGCCCAATTCCTCGTACGAGGAAAGGAAATTTTTCACATATATTCAGGGGGCATACTTGAAGACTGGCTATAAATCAAATTATCTGAAGGAACAATTCGTTCGGTACAGTCTCAAACTCCCTATACTTTAGGTTAATGGACCGACGCCTATCAGAAAACAACTACTCCCCTGGTTGAGGCCAGGGGAGAAGCCAAATAGCCCGGTTTCGAGCTTACCTGCCCACCCATTTTTCTCTACCATATTGAATATTTGCCAATGAAACACACAATGAGCTGCAAACAGCTCTTCAAAAGTAGATCATATTTGATTACCCTAATATACAAAACTTCAACAGACTTACATGTGAGAATACGTATTTTGTCAATTCAGAAGGCGATGTCACGGTTCTGCATCCAAAATGTTAAGATAGATATTTAGTACAATTTCATAGTTACTTTGTAATAGACAATATTATTAAATATGGTAAGTTACTGAAAACTAGTGCAATATTCTTCGTAGAAAATATGTTTGCTCTTTCTACATCTGTATAAAATTCTCCAATATAAATTTATGTTTTCCAGATTGTGTAAAATGAAAATCTCCAGAAAAGTCGACAAAAACTCTCATCTCTCAAAAAAATTGCATTCAATAATTTTTTTTTCGTATAGAGTCGATGTCATATGATATTTCCATACAAAACGGTGTAAGTGTAATTATTAGCTGGTAGTTTGTCGCTACATCCATACGCTGCATCATCGAGTTGGCGACTCTAAGAAGTTTTTTTGGGTGATTTCGCAAACAATATCGAATTACCATTGAAAAACATGCACTTTACTAATTGCATTCAAATTCTATCAGGGAACTTGAAGCAACATATTACTGGAATGTACGCTATTTCATCTGGCCTTTTGCCAAACTGAAAAACCCGAATTATCTCTATAGAGACGTAAATTATTCGAAAAACTGAGTCGACATTAATAGGAACTGCGAAAGCTTTTCAACTGTTCCATATGGATTCATTGCCAAAAGAAAATTTTATTTACTAAATTATGTAGACGGTACGGCAACTCACTATGTTTGTATTATGTTTGTACAAAATGTTTTTCACGTAGATATGATTCATTTGAGAATTTTATTGAGAAAAATGCACGATTTATTTAGTTTGAATAATAATCATTTTCGAATTAACAACAGTGTAATGAGTGGTAAGGTTTCCAGCTTTCTAGTACTATGACTTCTAAGATACTACATTTTGAAGAATTTTGAGCTGAATGAACACCAGACCTTAGAATTTTAAAGCATGACTCTAGGTGAAACTTTCGTCGTCAGAACTCTCACATCCAGAGCTGCTCTATTTATTGAACTGGTACCTCACAGGGCCGTATCCTGAAAAAGGCTCAAACCAGACCAATGAAGACCACCTAGAACTAGTGCAAATGATGTTTACCTAGTACATCGTAAAATTATCATGCCACAGCATACATGGTATTTAGAGAAAGAGTAACACACCATCGTTGTAGAATATGTTGACTGATTGAAAACTTTGACCGTGGAAATATTTATGTTGAACAAAGTAGATGAGAAAACTTATAGCGTTGAAAATCCTAAACAGAACTACAGGATGTAATGCAAATAAAATCAGGAAATGGATATGTCTGTACTCTATTGGAAGAAAATGATAGTGTTTTCGTTCCTCGTTCAGTTTTTCAGGAATTCGTTACAAAATTTCTAATTCAAAATAGAACACCCTGTATACTTTCACGTATTAGAATTCACCATAATTCTAGATATAATGTAATGCATACGACACCAAAAACACATAAAAAAAAAGGAATTCGGCAAGTAAATACCCCATGAAATAAATGAGCTGAATAGAAAATATATGTGAGATATCAAGGATTCATAAAAATGCTTCATTCCAAAGTCTTGAAAACCAAATTTCCAAAATGTTATACAAGGTGTCCGGGATTAGTGACTGATATGAATGGGTCACAACTTGCTTTTTTCAAATGAAACATTCTATATTTCAAAAGAGTTTTGAAAATTCGAGATGATTTTGATTCACTTTCATATATTTCTTGGAAATTGTTGCCGAAATTTTTGGGTTTTTCTCAGAAAAATCAAACAAATTCCCTATATGCGCTGAAAAATCTTCATTTCGAATAGTTTCAGGAAGTTGACAGCAATTATTTTCCTGACATGGTTTGACTTAAAAACATGATTTCCGATGAATACATAAAAGGGAAAATATCAAAATATTACATTGCTCTTTCACACAAAAATAAAAACTTCATTTTAAAATACATCCGAAGACATTTCTGTTAACCTCCAGGTATTTACTTTTTTATCAAATCCTCATTTGCCACATAACTGCATTGCATAAATTAATGGATGAAGACGGTACTACGTGGTAGGAGAGCATAACGAAAAATTAAATTTGAAAGTTCCCGTTTTTAACCACTTTTAAAAGTGGTAAAGAACATAGAAAGTTTCAATTCTGATTTTCCATGCCTTGTATAATTTGGATGGTTTGTTATTCAATTGCTTAAACTGAAATATTATTTTCATCTGATATCATATCTTCAGAGAAAACCATGTTAATAAATAATTTTCTCCTGCAAACTTTCTGAAAATGTTCGAAAAGATTTTCACCTAGTTAGTTTCATGATGATAGATATATGTAGTATTTTTGTAAGAAAGACTGAAATATTTCATCAAAGGTTGTTTGTTGATATTGAAAATATTACATGTAAATTTCAAAATTGTCCCCTTGCATTTGGGATATTGAAAGTATCCCAATTTTATTTCCTTTGTATTAGATTTTCATATGGAGTCATATATGTCCTGATGAAGTGCCCGTCTTCGTACTTAAAAAGTGCGCAAATGAACTCACACCAGTATTTTGCAGACTTTTCCACCCTGTCTTACAAGAAAAGAGTTTTTTCTTGTTGGAAAATTACTCGCGTTCAGCCTATTCCCAAAAAGGGCTAGAAAAATCTTCCAAATAACTACAGACCAGTCGCTTCACTATCAGTGATATAAAAAATCATGGAGAGAGCAGTAAACTACCATATCCTTGAATATTGGGGAGGCTTCAACATCTTAAGCGATCATTAATATGGCTTTCGGAAACAAAGATCAACAGGCGACCTTTTATCGTATTTCACCCATATTTGCAATAACGCAATCGAAGAACGAGAATCAAGAGCTGTTGCACTGGATATTTATAAGGCGTTTTACTTTGTGTGTGGCATGGGGGTTTGCGGGGCAATCTGATCTTTTCTGTGTATGGTTCTCCAGCTTCCTGAAAGAACGTTCCCTACAAGTAGCCGTCGACGAATATCTCTCGAATACTTTTACCATCAACCCTGTTGTTCCCCAGGGATCCATATTGTCTCCAACCCTCTTCATATTGTATATCAACGACTTATTAAAAAAAAACAAAATGCAATATACATCTTTGCTGACGACAGAACACTTGTCTCGTCATTCCATTTGAATTCCAGGACCTTGGCTGCAGATGCACATCTTCACCAGCAACAGGACGTTGCATATCCTAATGAGAATCCAGAAGTGATTTCGAATTGGGGGTGAATTCCAAAAAGATAAATGTTTCCAAACCGGATATAATAATGTCAAGACAGACAATTCTGCTTTCTGCTTCGATAAGTTTGATGGGGTTGAAATGAATACCAATATGTCCTGATACAATCATGTCGGTGGAATTGTAAAGGATCCTTCTCAAAAGCTTGGAACACTATTGCGAACCAGAAAACTGTAGATATCTCAGCAACTTTTGATGCTTTATACAGCTCAGATCGGACCTTCTTTGGAGTGTTGTTCTCATATATGGAGCTCCGCCCCTACGCATACCCTGAAGCTGCTGGATTCCATCCAGAAAATAGCCATCCCTCAGATTGGAGATGCAAACATCACTTGCAATTTTGATAGTCTAGAACATCGAAGAAGGTTTGGAGATTTGTCTCTCTTCTGTGCTTGTGTTTTGTCCCTAAAAAAATGTCAGATATCTGGACTCTAAACTGGTTACTGAGATTAGCGCAGTGTCCTGTTCCATATTGATTCAACTTCAGTTCTCATCAAGTAATACGAATATATCTAAAATATGTAGAAGTAGAAAGTTTTCTCCATTCTAATTTTTTATTTGAATAAATTATCTCTGATCTCAAGCACTATATTTACATTTCTATGAAAATTGATCTAGTAGAAACTCTCTGAGATTCTATTTATTAGTCCCCCTAATCTAAAAGTATTTACTTTGCCGTGAGGCTCTTCGAATCGAACATTTCGAGACTCTGAAAGAATCAGTCACACGTTGAATTCCTAACATATCCTTTTACTTTTGCCCTATTAAATCAGCAGTAACAAAAAATATGTCAACAGGAAGATAATTGGAAGGAAAGGATAATGTAAAAAATATCGGATGATAGATACGACTCGTTTGTTTGGAATATTCGTGGAATAATTTTGCGGAACATTATCTCCAGTGGCGTATAATCTTTTGAAGAGTGGGTCATCCTAAAATATATATATTGGATATTCCTTTTAACGACAAAGACATGAACTGGATCGGGTTTTATTTTTATATCTTATGAAGATGAAAAAGCATATATTGGAGAATATTGTTTGTAGATTAGTTCAATACCCGAACATATCTTTTAAGAAAAATTATCCATTGAATGCACTGAAGAAAAAATTACTTTAAAACACTAAATGAGGAAATGATGTATCACTGTGTCCAAGATAAGAATGAACAGCATGAAGATATCGAAAATGGTAGGTAATACGTGGAGAAGAGAAGCGCATTTATGTGCCTGATAATATGCCAATTAGAAAGTTTAAATATTCCTAGTAGCTTCGAAGATATCTGAAAAAAAACGAAATTCGAGAATTTCGTTTCTATTTTCCCCTAGCTTTATTTTCAAAAGACATGCAAAAGAAATAGCACTTTGCCTTGGCCACTTTTTAACGACTACACTACAACGTGAGCAAAACTTTTCTGCGACGTTCCGTCTTTTAGAAAACATCATCAACTTTGTATTTTTATATAGGACTCAACTAAAATACGATCTGTATACGACTCCACTTTTCATTGTGAATTCAGCAACGTTTCATACGATATAACCATGTCTCACGCAAAATGAAAAGTGATGACTCAACCTGCTTTCCTTCAATTCTAGATAGTACGCGCTAGAAAAAATGACACATATTGTCTTGTTGTCATAATAAGAATTTTTGACATATTACCGTTCCTACTTATACATCTCGTTACCTACCTAATATGTGTTAAAAATGGAGAACGGCAGCTTTTCGAATACTGAAAATTTTTATATGTTGTCTTCTTATATTTGAACCGAAGAAATTGTGTTCATGCTGTGCGTACACTAATAAGTATTCAGAGATGCGACAACCTGGTAAATCAAAGACGTTTAGTTCTTAATTTAAAAGAATACCGATCATTAAAAAAACCTGTGGTTTTGCGACAAAAGCAATCTAATGAAGAAAGTCAGCGTTATGTGTCACAGGCCGTTTTTGAAAATCTTGAGATATCCACTCGCACCATTGAACATAATACTGCAGTAGCCAAATCCACCACTCACTTCAATTAAAAGAAAATATAAAAAAATAATTATCGTCCATACAAATTTAGGATTTTTCATGGACTCAGACCAGGGGACGATGCAAGGCGAACAACCTTTCGTGAATGGTAAATAATTTGGATTGATGAAAGTAAGATCACCAACAATGGCATTTTTAATAGGCGGAATGTTCATTACTGGTCACAAAAAATCCGCGTGTACACAAAGTGTCCAGACATCAACATCGTTTCGATTTTAACATGTGGGTTGGGAGTCTCGTTACGAATGTAATTGGACCTTTCATCTACCGAAACAATTTAACAAAGAAGCGGTTCATAAATTTGTAAATAAATGATTCGGAAGATGCTCTAGAAAATTTGCCTCTAACGGTTAATCACAGCTGCTGGATTCAACAAGATGGTGTTCCAGCACAAAACGCTAAAATTTTTTGTGATTATTTGAACCGTCGCTTCCCAGGACAGTGGATTGGTACTCATAGTGATATATACTGGCCTGCAAGGTCCAGCGACTTAACCCCACTAAACTTTTCCTTTTATGGAATATCAAGAATCAAGTTTACTCTCATAATTTCCAAAATAAAGAAGATTTGCTGAGATTGTTACTGCATCCTTTAACAATATTGTTTCGAATATGTTACCTGTCTGTAAGACGAGCGTACTTGTGCTTAGAAAATAAAGGCGGGTTATTTGAACATTTTTTTTCAGTTTCTGACTTCGGATAAGTTCAAAATGATTCTATGAATAATTGAAACGAATGTAGACGTGAAGGTACCTCAAATAATATTTTCAGAAATAATAATGATGCACATTCTTGAAATTACACTGTTTTGCATGCTAGGGAAATATAATACCTGTGAATCAGAATAATAAAAACTACTCCAAATCAATGCGGTAAATTGAGTGCCAAATTTTCACTTCCATACCATCAGCTAGTGAAAAGTAAATCATTATAATATACATATTTGAAAAAAATTACGAAAAATGTCATGAAATGAATTTCAATCATAGTTTTTCCCTATTTCTTCAGAGAAATAAATAGTGAGTTCTTTGTTATTGATGAAATAAAATGAAAACCTATAATTGATTTTTGCCCTGTAGCAAAATTATGAGTTTTTCATCTACTAGTTTTTGGAGGTTTTTAGATTTCCAAAAAAATCTTCTAGATAATCCCATTCAATTGGTGTCTAAAGAATGTTCCTATATAAAACACTCAAAAGCCTGGTTGTATGTTAGAGATATATCCATAATTTAGCGACTTCGTTAAAATAAACACCATATTTTATTTCATCATTAAATGAGAATCTAATTTCGTCAAGAAATAGGAGATAAACCACTAATTCATAAAATTGAATTATAATGCAGAACGAAATCTTTCTTTTATTTTTTTTTTGTAGAATTTGAGAAATTTCACAAATCAAAAGTAACGTTGAAAATATTGAAATTTGATAATTATTATGTGAAAATTCTAGCTTTTAATTTATTTTTTAAATGTGTAGTTCACGTGTAGGTGTTTCTTTCAGATTTGACAAAATAATTATGTTCAACTTCTCATCAATACTGTTTTGAATATTTTGAATTGAAATAGACTTTGGTAAGTTTTTCGAATGTTTGAAAAAAGAGGCAGCCAATTTGATCGTTTATAACGGAAATTCGGAAAATTATTCAAATAACTAGTTAATCCCATCCACAGAAATTGTTTGCATCAAAAGTATTTTTCATTCGAATTCGAATCAATACATGATTATTTTAAACGAGCCATTATTCTTTAGGAGAATACAGAGTCTTGGGTAATTCAATATTAGACATATGAGTTGGTAAAATGGAATGTGATGAAAGTGTTAGTCCCATATGAGCTACATAATGAGATAGAGACAGATAGGAATGTTTTCTGATTTGCTAATTGAAAACAAATGATACTCATGGAAAATGGTTATATGAACAATTTTGTTGATTTCGATATCACTAGACAACATTTCATTCTATCATAATTACGAAAAGTGTTACATTACCCTTGTATATACTTTGAGGATATAGATATAATTAAAATGCAAAAATAAGGATCTACATATGAATAACAAAATGCAGAAGATAAAAAGAAATTGTGCTTTATATCTTCATGAAGTTAACTTGGCAGTACTTTCAATCAATCAAAAATCTAGAGAATAAATAGACTTTGTTATGGCTCAGATATCTGACCAAATTTTCAGTTTTCTCAATTATCTCTGTGCTTGCACCCTTTACGAAATATCATGCCAAATTTTTTCCTGATATACAAATAAAAGAAAATAAATAATTGATATTTCAAAATACCTATATAGTTGATGAAATTAATGAAACTTTAAATGGCAGATATTCAGAATTCCATTGTGAAATTTCTATAGCGTAAGAAATATGCAGATCCAAAATGTAAAAATCAGTCAAATGTATATTGTCTGATTCAAATGTAAAAACCAATTAAAGGTAAAATACAAACATGGTGACCAAAATAAATAACAAGAAAAATCCAGGAAATAAAGTTTTTAGTAGAGAGCCAAAAACTTTCTTCCTCAAAAATGAATCACTCCCTAAAATATAACCCTCTCAATTTTAAGAAAAATCTATAACAAAAACTTTGGCCCTTCTATATTAATCTATGACACTCCACTGGTCAGTATAATCCGCGACCCATTATCCCACTTCCTTTTTTGTCCAACTCTTGAGACTCGTTTCATTCTCAAGAATGGCTGAAATTGACGAATTATCAGTCTGAATGTTTGAGGAATTAAATATTTTTTGCGTGAAGATGGCGATCTTGTTGGGCGCATTCAATTTTTTTTCATTGGGCTTTGTCTCCGAGATCTTGCGGTAGATATAAATATCTCCCTTTGATTTTATTAATTGATCTAGTTCTCTGAATTAAACGGACGAACAAAAGAATTCGTAGGGACCGTCAATGGTCATAACTAAGATTGACAGGATATATTAAACCGGCAGTAAATTATGATCTCATATGGGTGAGGTCTTTCTTTGAGGAGACCAACAAATTTGAAATTATATCCCAGCTTGGTTCATTGTTTGAAGAAAGAAAAACTTATTTATCATTCTTAGGAGCTTTTATATAGAAAAAGCAGATGATCGAATGGTTTGAGATACACGAAGGTATATTTTGTTGGTGAATGATCCAGCCCTACTGAAAGTAAAATTTCCAATAGATTCAAAATTGATAAATCATTATAAAGACAATAAATCTGAATAAAATCCAGTATTACTCTGTTTATTTCAAAAATATCTTCACCGATTTTCAAAAATAGCAGTAAAACGTGCCATTTTCGGAAAAGCAGATCTTTGATTTTCTCCAATATTTAAACAAAAGGAGTTATTCAAATATTTTTTAATAAAAATGTGGTTCTTCGGTAATCAGTATGAGTTTCGTAGAACACGAAATACAAATGTTGCTGGTTTTGAAATCATTATAGGCATTCAATATAAAAAATAATGATCAAAAATGTTTTGTTTACTCAGTTTAGTCTCTTGAGATCTTTGGATAGCATTTGATAGGGTCAATAACAAAATTTCTATTGCAAAAATTTTTAAATATTCGAAACGTTTCATAGGGTTTCGAAATTATTCGAAAGACAAACAATATTTTATGGAACCTATTAGAGATGAAAGCTCTATATCCATACTAATCTATACTAATATGAATGTGAAAGTTTGTGAGGATGGATGAAAGTATGTATATATGTATGTATTTTTGTGGCTTTTTCACGCCTAAACGACTGAACGGATTTAGATGAAACTTTACATAAATATAGCTTATCCATCAGAATAATATATGGGCTACAATTTACATAGGTTTTGTGTAATTTTGGTCATAATACAACGATAAGTATCAAGTAAGTTGGAAAATGCAGTTATAGTTACGGAGTTATATAATGTACCGTCAGATTTTTTATCTTAAATAGTTCTGAATAAAAGTCCGCGATTGTATATACCTTCCTCCTATGTGGTAGCCACTATATACAAAATACTGAGCCATTAATTCAATTAATTGTATACTTTTTTTACAATGCACATTTTAGAATATCTGTCAAATTCTAATGAAAATTGATAAAATTGTTGTTTTGAGTATTTAATAAAAATAAACTTTGTCTTTCTCACTAAGTCATCACGATAAAATTAACTTGACCCAACGCAGTAAGCTATTATGCGTTGCGTCTACTGTAGGACGACAGGGGACGATACACAGGGGTATATGGGTGGTCTAAGCAATGAAGTGCCATCGCCGAGAACGCGACCCGAACGAGGGCAAACGCGTGAGGATAGACGTCGTTGACGGTTGTGTTTGCTTCGATTCTCGAAGCTATTCGTTATTTAGTGCAGTTAGCATATTTTTCAGTTACTGTAAAAAAGTGGGTACCTATTGATTGACTGACACACTTATATCAACGTATAGCCGAAGCTACTGAACCTAGAATCTTGAAATATGTAGGTAGGTTCTTTGTATAGCGTAAATAAGCATAAAGAAAGGGAATCAGGAATTTTCACCCACCAGGGAAAAAATAGCGTTTTAGAGATTGTATTGAATTTCGTCAGTTTTGAAGTTTTGGGTCAATAAAAAAATATTGTAGCTATTTGTTTCGAATAATCTGTCACGAAACCTAATCTGACAAGCCAAATTCTACACGGGTGAAGTCGCGGGCAGCAACTAGTAATTAATAATTATGAGGATCTATATTTAAGATCCTCCATTTTCCAATGCCAAATTCGAGAATGAAGGGACACATCAGAGCTCTGCCGATGATAAAACTTCATTCCATTTGAAAAGTAACATGGATATGTTGAAAATGACATAACTATAATTTCAATGTGATGTGAATTACGTCAACTTTGAGTCTTGAAAAATCATTTCGGAAAAATATTTTGATCCGAAAACGAATTCAATATTTTCCAAACTAACATGTTTGTCATTATGAAATTTGATTATATTCTGATGAAAATGATTATATACTGATTGAAAACTAACGTCAGAGAAATCAATAACTCACATAAATATTTTCTATTAGGAAGCAATAGAAAATGTCGTTCAGTTTTCACATGTATACTGTATAACTAAAATATTTTAAAAATTTTACTCAGATTTATTTTCTGGAACTGAGTCATACTACAATAATCATCTATTTTTTCAATTCTATAATAATGTTATTTTTTCAATTTTCACATATGAGAAGTTTTTACCCCTATCATCGAACAGTAAATATTTTTGAATATATTCAAACAATTCTTTTCATCATATTTCGCTCGTCCGGAAATGAAAAATAAAATCACCCATAATAATCTAGTTCTCACCTTTTGAACCTCTGAATAATCTGAACTAACAAAATTGGATAAAAAACACGACTGATTCACATAATTTCGATTAATTTTCAAATACTATAGTACAAAGGAACAATCTCCATAAGGATGATTCAGTCATTTCAATAATTCCTTTTTTATAGCTTATGACATTTTGCGTTTATTTGAATCAAAATACATCTGGCATTCACCAACACTCCGGAAGATCTGAACTTCCCGCCGAGATCAAAACGTTTTACAGATAAACCGAGCTTCGTAACAATTAATGCCTCTTTTCAAAAAATTCAAAAGCTTTCGACTCTCATCAATCTAAAGGCCCTGAGATCCACTTTCCTTTTTGACTACCTGTCATATCAATCTATCCTTTCAAGGAGTTACAATAGAAATTGTCTGCCTCCAAAGTCAGTTGTCGTCTTTTTGTTTTCCATGCTTATACGGAATTGAAAGGACCTTTCTTGTGACACCGGCCCTCTGAAGGGCTAAAGCACCGACCGGATTAAAATGTCAATTGAAATAAACGGTTGCCTTACTGATTGAGTTTTCTTTTTATTTCCACTCCGCTGTAGACATACATTGTGAAAGACGGGATGGAAGGTAACGAAGATTATCTGGAGATGTATCTTTTACGTTACGTAGCAAAGGTTGGTTTGACAATAAATTCATCCGACTAATAGTTGGCCATTGAAGTGGAGTAGGGGAGATGCGAAAAATGTTGAAAATGGTAAAGTAGAAAGAAATTTAGGTTTGGATTTTTAGAATTCTTAAAAGAAATACTTTGCTACGGAAAAATAACCACTCAGTTCTATAAACATCCAAGAATATCAATTTCAAACAAGTTTTTTCTGAACAAAAAGAAAATGAATTAGTGAAGCACATATTAGACTTAGGCGCTTCTATGGAATTACTCCTTAGGTGATCATATATAGTAATAAAATAATAATGATTATGATAATAAATTTATTACTGTTCGAAGAAACTATTTTCTACCTTTTTATGAATGCATGTTTGAATATATGATTCAGATAGCGGTTTATTAGACTACTTGATGGCAGAACTGAATGAAGTTCATTAAGTAGTATACCTAAAATTGGAAGATTTGTGTTTGGGGATGACTAATACTAAACTGTTCCGTGTGGTGAAACTATTAATTATTTATAATGTTCTAGGTTCCTTCAATAAGTAATCAGATTGACGAGATATCAAAACATTGTGTGTTGGTGAGTAGATTCAGTGTTCTGAGTTTCTCAACTTTTAACCATGCTGATTCTTGCATGGCTGGTCCATAAAAACTGTCTTATTGAAAAAAAATTGACATGATCAGTAACTCACATTGTCTAAGTATCAAGTTTGTGCTGAGCTAATCACGATTTACAAACAGCTGCCTGAGGAAGTTATAAGATAGATAGATCCTTGTATCACTCCCTTTGATACTGGTGAAGCATTCGATACAACTCCATCTACAAGTATAACAACTCTTCGAGTACGATTCTCCAGATAGTTTCCTAAGAGTGACACTGTTTTCCGAGAAGAAACAAAGTAGACAAGTTTGTCACGAAATATCTCGTGATCAAGTCAGTCAATGGCCTTGCTATAATCCAAAAGTACAGGTCAAATTCTTATAATCT
The DNA here is from genome assembly GCA_015342045.1 of Leptinotarsa lineolata. Taxonomy (NCBI): domain Eukaryota; kingdom Metazoa; phylum Arthropoda; class Insecta; order Coleoptera; family Chrysomelidae; genus Leptinotarsa; species Leptinotarsa lineolata. The sequence continues at coordinate 12,927 of WOGR01003298.1, forward strand.
GCAGATTTAAAATGATCGTCGGTAATTTACAGAAGAGCCCTGGTAGTACTGTGATGCATATATAAAGATAAAATATATTGTTGACATTTTCTGTCTGTGAACAAAAATATTACAATACAATATTGAATAGCATCAGCAAAAAAACTGAAACGAGTGGAATGAAATACATTGGTAATCCCAATAATCCTACTCCTACTAATATTATAGATGCATAAATTTTGTGAGGATGGATGAATATAATGTATGTATTCAAGGTTTCACTTTTTCATGCATGAACAGCTCAACGGATTGACATGTAAATGGTATATAGATAGATCATAACCTGAAATAACACATAGGGTAGGTTCCCAACGTAACGCGGGTAAAACAGCATGGAACAGCTAGTATTGTAATGAGTGATTTTTTTGCTGGTATCTTTTTGGTAACACTGTTTTTGACGGACCATGCGTGAATCGTGTCTTGTGTCATTGTCAAACTTGTTCAGTTTGGTCTATAATTTAACCATGAATCGACTTACGAATGAATAACGCTTGCAAATTATAGAATTTTATTATCAAAATTCATGCTCGGTTAAGAAAGTGCATCGTGCACTCCTTCCAATTTATAAGCAGTTTCGTCGGACTACTGAGGGAGCTATTCGGACAATTGTGACTAAATTTCGAACCCAGTTTACATTATTGGACATTAAACCAACAACACGCATGCGTAGAGTGAGGACCGAAGAAAATATTGCGGCTGTATCCGCCAGTGTTTGTGATGACTGTGAAATGTCTATTCGCCGCCGTTCGCATCAACTGGGCCTCTGATACTCCACTACGTGGAAAATTTTGTGAAAGGATTTGGATGTAAAACCTTATAAGATACAGCTGATGCAACACGACCTCCCACAACGTCTAACATTTTGTGAATGGGCGCTAGCAAGGTTTGAGGCAGATCCACATTTTTATCGAAAAATTGTGTTCAGCGACGAGGCTCATTTCTGGTTGAGTGGATACGTCAACAAGCAAAATTGCCGCATCTGGAGTGAAGACCAGCCACAAGCAATGCAAGAGCTACCGATGCATCCCGAAAAAGTCACTGTTTGGCGTGGATTATGGGCCGGTGGCATCATCGGGCCGTACTTCTTCAAAGACGACAATGGCAGGAAAGTTACTGTGAATGGCGAGCGCTACCGTGTGATGATTGACGAGTTTTCTTTGCCCAAAATGGAAGAATTGGACATGCCTGACATGTGCCAAAACGGTGCCACATGCCACACGACACGCGAAACAATGGCCCAATAAGAGCCGCCTTCGGTGAACAGTTTATCTCACGTTTGGGGCCCATCAATTGGCCGCCTAGATCGTGTGATTTAACGCCTTTGGATTATTTCTTGTGGGGTGATGTTAAGGCTCATGTCTACAGGGATAAACCAGCAACAACTGATGCTCTGGAAGCCAATATTGAAGCATTTATACATGAAATACCGGTCGATATGTTAGAGAGAGTTGCCAAAATTGGACTTCGCTCATGGGCCATCTAAAGCGGAGCCGCGGACAACATTTGCATGAAATCATCTTCAAATATTGAATTATATTGATCGTTCTATCGATTCCAATAAAGATTTCATCAATTTTTTCAAATTTTTTGTGTTTGTTTGAGAACCAAATCCTATACCTCTTAAAAAATCACCCGTTAGAAGAACTACTTAAAATATACTGCAGAATGGGATATCGCATGTTTCTCAAAATCCATGTCTTGCACATTTGAATTTTTTCTTCCAGAAAATTTGGGTGCTGTCAGTGACGAAAAAGGGGAAAGGTTCCACCAAGACATATTGACAATGAAGCAACGTTACCAAGGCAGATGGGATGCAGCAATGATGGGAAATTATTGTTGGTCCTTATGAGAAAAAACGATTAAACATATAAACGAAAATCAACATTTGCAAAAAGTATATGCACAAAAGATTTCATTTGAATATTTTCTCATGTGTATTGTAAATAAAGTCTGTTATTTTCAATATATATTGTTTTTTCTTGTTTTGATCATATATTTCCCTATAATATGTGAAAATTTTCATATGAAATGAAAATAACTATAAATCAAAATCTATACGTGATGGAGAATTTTTGATGTTGAATTCGCAGTCAGGATGCTTTTAACTCTTATGTATAGTCATTATAATATTAGTCGCAATTTTTTTCTCATTTGTTGGCTAGTATAATCAGTCGAAATATTCACCTTTTTTCTAATTATATACGGTTTTCCATTTATTCTTCATTATCATATCATCAAACACATTCTAGACAAATAAAATTTCGAGAGCATAAGAAAACAAAATGGATATGAATTGAATTTTCAAATATAAATTTCAATGGCACCACTTTACTTTGGATTACTTGTTTGTAAACGTTTGCCACAAAACGAATTCAACCCAACGATGAAGTATAATTTATGAGTTTTTATTCCTCCGAGATGAGCAGAACGAAAATTATCTGATATGTGCTACAAATTTTAATATTATTCCATCGCAAAAATAGCCGTAGCGAGACTGAAGTGATAAAAAACTAAATATATTGTAAAACATTCTCTCTGCGATATGAGCTTGAGAGATGAGCAGAGAGTAAAAAGTGATCCAGTGGCGTTCCAGCAGTTTTGTGGAAGTAACTTTCTTTTCCTTATCTCTCTCAAGTCTTAAATACCCGTTTGCTCGTTAAAGTCAAAAATATTGTGGAGAGTTCTGTCGGGTCTAAGCAATAATAAAGTTTGAATTTCTATAAACGAACATAAAAAATGTTCATTACCACTGTTTTTTCTGATGAACTGATGCGAATCGAATAAGTTGTGTCCTATCTTCCAACGATAAAGTTTTCATTTCTATAGTACGTGGGCATACTTGAAGACTGGCTTCAAATCAAATTATCTAAATGAACAATTCATTCAGGCCAGTCTTATCTCATCTACACAGTAGGTTTATGGACTGACACTTATTAGAAAACAACTACTCCCTTGGCTAATACCACGAAGGGCGTTGAATTATATCCAACAGGTGTCAGTGCAGAAATCTTCACAGAAGTGAATTTCAGTAGTTCGGACTTCTATTGTCTAAAATTTATAAAATAATTTGAAATCCCTGAAATAAACAATACAATTGAAATTTAAAAGAATAGCTAA
>WOGR01003299.1:0-16078 GCA_015342045.1 Leptinotarsa lineolata
ATGGCGAACGCCACGTTCAGGATGGTTTTGGTTAAATACCCTTGCAGCCGCTCGGGCACAATTTTGTTTTTGGTAATGAAGGCTAACCAGCTCAACACGTTCTTGCAATGTATACACCATATTTTTTGAAATTTTAAACAAATCAGCAAAGTAGTAACTCAACAGATTGATTTCAATTCTGAGATGATCGAAGAAACGTTACAACCAGATAATCACCTTCTAAGCACAAAAAAATTAAGGCAAAATAAGAAAATGTTTTGCTGTTTTTTTATTTATAAGTTTGAGAGAAAGTATTATTGTATGTAAGTCAACATTAGATTTAAACACGCAGATTTGATTTTTTTATTGTAAGCATGATTATAACACCATTAAATTTTTCAAGGATGTAATTTTTTGACGATTGTTTGAGTTTGTGAAAAGAGCTTAATGAAAATGGACTTTTACATTGTAAAAATAACCAAATTATTCAAGGTGGCTCATTCGAGCTGCAAAATAGATTTTTGGCAAAAACGGTTCATCAAATTTACACTTTTCATACACCGTTGTAAAGAGGCTTCCAAGACCTTTCAAATAAAGTATCATTCAACCCCTCTCCCCTATTTGAGTTTGAGGGGTTGAAGAGCCCGCTATTAGGTGGTTGCTCGTTCAAGCCTAAAATATACCTCAAAAGATGTCCCCCAAACAAAATCATTCAACGTGTTTCGGGAAATTTTTCCACTCGTTATGGGATAAGAAATATACGGGGTGGCTCGTCTGAGATAGAACCCTTTGTATATAACGGCTGCCAAATGTACAATCACCTTCAAACAATATTAAAGATATACCGGCCAACGCCACAACCATACATTTGATATCATTTACCTTCTATCATTTGTAATATTTTAGACTTTAAATGAGTGACTGATTATTTTTATTCAATTCAATTTAATATGGTGGTAACTATTTTTATAAACTTACCAAATGTTATTAATTCAATTTAATTTAATACAGTCACATTTATATATACACGCTTTGTCAACAAGATGTTATTCTTCGATAATAAAGCATATTTTGATTTGATTTGATTTGATACTTTAGTATTTAGGTGAATTGCATTGTAAGTACTAGTTTGTGTCAATTTTATGAACACGTGAATTCCTTTTTCATACTGAAAATACATTGTTTCCCAATTTTTGAACTAAATGGCTTAGGGATTAGAAATATCAGCTTCGAATATCCTGCGAAGTGAATGCTAAATTATCCTGTATTGATTGTTCCAAGCTTACAAATAATTGCAATGAAAGTTCAGTTGGGTTCCACGATGACTACCAGCAACCTCTCATTAATGTACCTAATATTCTTTTTATAGGACGGACAGCTATGCTGTAGCTATAATTTCGATTGTGGTGACAATCCACGGGCAGTGGGGTACGATGGAATGGTGGCATCTAAAAACGAAACTACAAGCAGTGATAGTGCGCTTTTTGACGTTACTAAACATTCTAGTGTTCTTCGATTGGCTACTAATAGTGCTGGGTTCTCTGTCGGTGACTCGAGGATCAGCGAGACTGAAAATAGTGGAGCTCCGCGAAAACGCCTACGAAGAGGCTCCCCGGGCGGTTGATCGCCCCTTTAACAGGACCGGTTTTACATTCCTTGACACTTGCGAGCTACGTGTGCAATAGCTGGCTTGCGACATTTCAAGTGTCTTCCCTAGATGCGTAGAGGGGACTCTGTGTCCATACCCGTTTTAGCTTCAACGGCTTTGTTATAATGTTATACTCAGATTTACTCGTAATGGTACATTATGGGCTACTACAATGTGTCGTTTTATACTTAAATGTTTATCATTAGTATATATCATTTCATAAAGCTCAAGTCTTCTTTAAAAACCGCAGGAATTTCTTCAGAACTATTCGAATAAACGTACAGGAACAATATTTTACAAAAAAACAAAGTCAATGTTTGTGTAACGAATATTAAAAAAAAATTACCGCTCAACATTTTTTCGAATCTTCCTGAAGGCAATCCTGCGAATTCTTATCATGACTCAACTCTTAGTGGAAGTGTGAAGAGTTCTTAGAAGACTTCTGTTTTAGTGGGGATGTATACATTTTTGTGATTTTATACAAGGTATATTATTGAAACTAATTGTTGTTATGAATATAGAATGAACTACCTATATCAGCAGACTTAGAGTTTAGAGCTTTTCTACAGAAATTTTTCAAAGATGCAACGTCACCATTATGACTGCATTCGAATCGGCCTAGTTTTGCCGTAAGATTGATAGATTGATACTATTGTCATTTTTAACATTTCAGAATAACTACTATATGTAGATGAATGTATATATCTACTCCTTTCAATCGATAAATCTATAGATTCATGTTCACCTCAGAATGAGTCACTAAAAATCATTCATGGCCTTGACAATGGCAAAGGCAGAAAATTACAAAAGCTAAGGATATTTTAAGAAATATAGACAATAATAATTAATATAGGTAAGTTTGAATTAGAAAAATCATCGCCTGAACACCCTAATACAAAGTATTCAGGCATTAACGAAAAATATGAAGATTACTTCATCAGATTGATGAAATTGAATATCCGTGCTGGATTGCTACTATCGAGTCAATTCAATTGTAAGCTTCGAATATAGTTACTACACAGTATTCAATATGATGTCTATTTAAGCGGTGGATTGAAATTCAATTCATTCAATATCGAATGATGCAATGAAGACCATAAGTGTTTTCCAATTCAAAAAGTGCTGAAACCGATTTTTTAAACTTTGGATGTAGCATGATCTACGAATTTTAGATAAATCAAATAAGGACTTATAATAGCTTTGAGAGATTGAACTGTTATTAGAATCATTTTAGTAGTCCATAGTGAATGCAAAACAAAATAATGTCATGGAATCAATCTAGCCACCGCAAAATAGGTAAGAAGATTTATTGCGTAATATTATTTTTTCAATTTTTGTATTTATTTGATGATTTGTGTGTTGTAGAATAGTGGTTCGATTGATTCCAAAAATAAATTAATTAGTGTATAGTAAGTATATGTTTCTGTTTCTAGAGCGTTTATAATGAAAAATCTAGTCAAATTGAGCTTGTTTAAATCTATCGCAAGCTTTAAAATATCGAATACAAATGTGTTTTAATGCTTGATGGTTTTTTTTATTATTTTTTTACAAAGCTAATAATAATCTTTTCGAAGGCATCTATGAATCATACGAAATAAAAGTAAATCAATGTCTCTCTATTTTCATCGTGATTTTACTCATGACTTTCAAAAGTTCATTCTTTACTGTCCTTTATACGGAGTGGCGAAAATTTGAGCTCTTAATTTTATCCTTCCAGGTGCTTCTTAGAGAATTTACGAGATATTTTGTCTGCCGCTCGCATCATCAATTTGAAAAAATGGAAGTCAAATGTAATGTCAAAAAATCTCGAATGTGCGAAAATTCTCAAATGTGCGAAAATAAATGATGTCTATCAAAATTTCCACTGTTTTAATGTGATTATCAAAAATCTGCATTCAAATTTAAGTCATCCTGTATGAAGGAAGGAGAGAATATAGTTGAATGTAGTACCGGTTTTAATTATTCAAACACTATAAAATATATTTTATTTTTAGTTCAAAAATTGATATAAATACGTATCCGAACACACTCCACCAGATTTGATTCTTTTGTCATTGTTTGTATTTCAGCGTAAGGAAGTACTAGCAGTGATTGCGTTTAACGTTACTCAAAATCACTTTCAAACGTAGATATAATTACTAGCAAAGGGGTATCTTCAATTTTCCGAAAAATCTTCCTGTATTGAATTTTTTTAATAACTATTCTGGAATAAGAACTGAATCAACTCTGTACTGATTAAGCTTCTAACAAAAACAAATTTTTTAAAATTCAGAATCAAATCCATTCAGCTGATCCAAAACTAAATTGAAGATAATTTGAAACTGATTCGGAATGAATCTAAGGAAGAAAATCAAAAAATTGCAATTAATTTACTGTATTTAGAAATTCCATACTAAACGACGCAGCGTCGCCTCTATCAACTTACATTTAATTCAGGGCAAAATAATAACTCGACATTTATTCATAAATGGAAAATGAAAATTCGGAAATACACTCAATAACGTGAATATCAAATTTTTAATATTGAGAAACTTTTGGAGTAGGGTAAAGAAAAGTTCATTATATTTCGTATCCACATAGTTTTTGTTATAAAGAAATATTTTATCCACACTCTCATGAATTTCAGTTTTTCCGAAAGATCGTCGAACAAGGATATTCAAAAAAAGAACTTCAAACAGGAACAAAAATTGTGTTCAGGTGTTATCTTGAACACTAATGATCTCTGTATGGAAATAGCTGTTAATGCTAGCTCTGGTGGCCTAAATTTTGGGGTATGATGTGTGCATCATTGTAAAGTAAAATGTACTGAGTGACTAGTGTCTAGTTTTCCAAATTAATATTTATATTCCAGACGGGATTTTCAACTGTCTCCTTTGTCTCCTGAACAAGCACTGAACATTTTGGATGGATATCCTCAGCAGATCAGGCCACCAGATGATAAAAAAGAAGAATTATTTTTGGTTCTATCCTTTCTTTACCTTTTTTTATGTATACGGTATACCACACCTAGCGGCCATCAATTATTTTATCAGCATCAAAATAACATTTCATATATAGAAAAACTATATGTCGGTCTGTAGTTTATATTATAAACCAGGTGAAAGTTTCTTCATGACAACATTCGTAATCAAATTTTGAAGGTGGAGTAGTGTTTTCATCATAAGTAGGTACATTAATGGGCAAGGTTCACAATTTAGTTATTTTAATGAAAAATGTGATTATTTACTATACTCTAAACGAAAAAAAATATGGACTTTTCATGTATTTATTTTCGAGATGACTGATATGAAGTAAGAACCGCTTTCTGAAGGTGAACTCTTGACCTTTTGTGGTGGAAAAAATTTGGATGCCTTTTTCTGGCGTGACTAAATAATAAAAAAAATTAAAATGAACATCTGAAAAAATTTATAGTAATGGAAGCATATCTAGTTATACTTAAAATTATTGCAATATTCAAATTGTGATATTGTTAAAATAAGACTAATGTTTAACATAATTTTTCCATTATTTGTAAAGTTTAGATCTTCGCCACTATCACTAATGAAAGATCAAAATTATTGTTTTTTATGAAACATTGTAATCGCTATACAGGGTGTCATAGATTATATTAAGAAACTTCACTTTTTATGATTTATTCATAGTTCATAATTAAGAACTTTGTTTGTGACTATCTCTGTAACTGTTGAGCACAAAGTAATAATAATTGCAACACCAAATCAACACTTTTGAATCGAATCGTATTGATCTTGATCACTTTTCCCGTTCAAGGACAAACTGGTACTAGTATAGTCATTTGGAGGTGCGATTTTTAAAAATCACTCATAATTTCGTTATGAAAATGGTGTTGGAGATATTTGTTAACCTTCTATTCATCATATCTACTCACTATGAAGTTCATCGATTACTTCCGTAACGCCCTGTAGATGAACAACGAAAGAGGGCTTTAACCTCTTTATTTTAATTTTCATTAGGTAGATAATTCTTGTAAATTTGTTCAAATATGTTAATTTATTGCTCATATGTATCTCGCAGTACCTATTTTATCATATTTTTTTTACCAAAGAGGTCACTGTTGTAAATATAAATACAATCGCTGAAAGTAAATCTGTTAGCAAAGTAAATAGTTGAGAGAGCTAACTCGAGTTTTTCAAATAGAGCACATAATATCAATTATTGTCACACATCAGTATTTTCTTTGTTTTTCGATGACACCAGTCTTCGCAGATTTGTATCATGATTGAGATGAATCACTTGTAATTTTTGAAAAGTGGATGCATATCTCTGGAGCTCATAATACATGGTTGTTAATTTCTTTGGCCTTTGTGGAGTATTTCACTATACATTCTAGCACTGTTGTATTTTGTTCGGAAATTATTCATAAGAACCATATTATTTATGTACATTCTGAGATTCCTATTTATTTACAAATATTTTATTATTGTACAAATATTGCCATAATCTTCTGTTGTAAAAAATGTGTGCCAATCATTATTAAAATATATAATGAATAAACAGTCTTATTTTTCACTTCATCCCTTCAGTTCATCAGTATATACCAACAGTCATTTAGTTACGTGATGTTATCAACAATTATCATTGAATTATAAATAAAAAAGCTGTATTAATGATAGATGTATACGTATAAGAAAATTAATGTTTCAAAATGAAATCTCGTATCATTCATCTCTCCAAATGTTCCTAGAGAAAGATCACAGTAAGATCTGTTGAATGCCTGTCGAAAAACGACTACTTCCCTGGCTAATACCAGTCTGGACATTGAATTTTGTCCGACATACATTCATGCAAGGTGCCTCACAAATGTTGGTCTCGCAGATGTTTCTCGTTTATCCAGCAGCAGGACCATGCTGATATCAGTCGAGTAGATCACCTACAGACTGGTTTCAAGGACCTCCCATTAGTGCAGGAATAATTCGACCTAAACAGCAGTGTGCCTGGGACTCGATTAATTTCAAAGCGGCTCGACTGCATGTATGAACCTTCATCTGAGAGAAAGAGTTCTTAACTAGTAACAGCACAGCTCTTTCTCGTGAGCAAGGCTCCAGGTATCTTGCATGAATGTTTGTCAGATATAATTCAATGATCAGCGTGGTATTAGCTTGGAAAGTAGTTGTTCTCCGTTGGGAGAGATGAATGTTTCTAGATTCTATTTTGAAATATTCATTTTCTTTTATGTATGTCAGCTGAGTCCCAGGTTCCAGGCATACTGCTGTGCGGATAGGATCTTTCCTGAGAGGCTATGCCTCGAAATCGGTCTGTAGATAATCTCCCCAATTGAATTCTGCATGGTTTTGCTGCTGGATTACCGAAAAACATCTGCGAGACTAACCTCTGTTAGATATCTTGCATGAATATATGTTTGACATAATTCAATATCCAGCGTGGTATCAGCCCGAGAAGTAATTTTTCCGGCGGGCATTCACCAAAACTTACTGTGTAGTTACGGTGGGAGGGATGAATGTTTCGAGATATCATCTCAAAATATATTCTGTGTTATTGATGACTATTTATTTTGTAGAAATTCATGATCACTTTAATAAGATGAATGAAAACACTTTTTTTTGTCTTATTTCCACTACGTTGATTTATTTTTACGATCGGTTTCGGGATTTAGCCCAGGTTAAACCCTGAAACCGGTCGTGAGAATAAATAAACGTAGTGGAAATTAGACAAAAAAGTGTTTTCGTCCATCCTAATGAAGTGATCAAAATATATTAAAAGAAAAAAATCATGGATAACTTTTGGAATTGAAACATCAGCGCACACCAGCACACAAATGAGCCATACTTTCTTGATCATTATCATAAATATATAAGCACTTTCCTCCGCGTCATCAAACTAGCAAAAAATACTTTTAACCGGGATAAATTAAAGGAATCGAATAATAAAAGTAAAGAATGTTGGAAGATAATGAACGAATTGAGAGGCAAAACAAAAACACCTGAGCCAATATCAATAGAACCCGACTAACCGACATACACTAACCGATAATATCTCGGCTTGTAACTCACCTATGACATATATGAAAAATATCAACTGTGTTAACGAATTTTAACTTACTGATACCAACCTCAGTGAACTCAAAGAGATCCTGAGAGATATTAAAAACAAAAACTGTTCAGGAATAGATGATATTTCAGTTAATATAGTACTCAATCTTCCGGATGTAGCACTCAGTACTATGGTTGAATTAATCAACATTTCGTTCGGATCTGGAACTTTCCTTCATTTCTTGAAAACTTCTGTAGTTATCCCTATCCATAAGGGTGACAATGAAGGTGATCCATCCGATTATCAGCACATATCGCTAATACCTAGTTTAGCGAAAATAATAGAGAAAATAGTGAAGATACGCCTTCAAAACTTTCTAATTATGAATAACATAATCTGCTCGAAGCCATTCGGTTTTCAGCCAAAAAAAGGGACCAATAATATATTATTTTCTTTCATGTCAGAGATATATAGTAACATCAATGTGGGCGATTGTGCTGCTGCGGTTTTCTGTGACTTTTCCAAAGCCTTTGACTGCGTAAGTCATTATACCCTACTGCATAAACTCGAATGTTATGGAATTGAATTAGGAGTACCCCAGGGATCAGTATTTGGTCCCATCCTATTTTTACTATATATAAATGACATCAAACAACTGAACATCTCTGCCAAAGTGACCCTTTTCGCGGATGACATAACTTTCCTTCGACATGATAATTCACCGCAACACCTCATAGATAAAATCGAAAGAAATTGGAGTCACACTGGTGTGACTCCAATTCATCGGTGATCAACATAAAAAAACTAATTTAATCACATTCCGTTGTAACATTCCAGACTTATCACTAGAGAACGAAAATATCTTTAATAAAACAACAACACGATTTCTTGGAAAAAATATAGACTCTAAACTCAACAATCACTGCAATAATTTATCGTCCGGATGTTACGAAATTCGAGTAATCGCTAACAATTTGGGTTCAAACGCAGCTGGTCTGCATACTTTGCTTTAATTGAATCGCATTTGAGTTACAGGATTCCATTTTGGAAAGCATGCTGCTCTCATCTTCATGAAGATGTTTTTGTATTGCAAAAAAGAGCTCTGAGGTATATATGCAGAAAAGGTCCGAGATACTCTTATAGAACGTTATTTAAAGACCTTGGTATACTTACAACAATATCACTGTACATTCTAGAATCACTCACTCTAATACACGAAAATAAAAGACTTCTTGAAACAAATGATAACTACTATAATACTCGGCGAAGCAATCATATCAGATTACCAAGACCATCCAATAATAAAGTTAGAAACTCAATAATATATAACGGCATCAAAATGTATAATCAATCACCTACCCACGGCCATAAGGGGCACTACATGTCTCAGGCGATTCAGAAGAGATCCAAAAAAAATCCTCGTGCAACAAGCTTGTTAAAAGCTAGATGAATTTTTCGTCTCCAGTCTGTAGATAGCAAAAGTTCTTCGTACTGGAAGTTTGGTGCATAAGCCTCAATTTTATACCCTTAATTTTATTTTTTAGACACATTTAATTATATACACAATTTATTCTTGCTTTCTGTCTACATAGCAACTATTCCATTTTAAATTTTTGTCAATGTATGAAGGTATGTAATTACTGTATTTACTATATTTCAAACATTTTTTATATATTTTTATCCTTCTTCAATTGTATCTTGTATGCGTGAAACCCATAAGCTCAAATTATCTATGTTATTTCACCTGATCCTAGTTATATATGTATATAAGCTTTGTCTTTGAAAACCTCGTTGTTCCGACATTTTCTTTAATTTTTTCGAAAATTCTATGCAAAGAAATCATAGTAAATTAATCAATGAATCGAAATGAAAATAATTACCTTCAGTTCGCTTAGAATAATAACATTGCCAGTCGCGTAGCTTGAGGGGGGCGGTAGGGGCTACCGCCCCCTCAACCACCACACAGGTGTGCAAAAGTGCGAATAAAAGATATCAACCCCTGTGCAGTATTCGTTCCTTGCTTTAACCATTCCTTAAACCAAGTTAGCCTAAACGTAGCTGCAGTTGAAGTAGATTCTGTCACATTCTTTGACACCCTGGAATGCTGTTTCACTTTTTTTCTACATCGAAGCACCCGTGGGAGGTTCTTGTAGCCATTGAAATATTTTGAAAAGAGTTCAGTACATACGTTGGAACGCTAGAGGTGATGCTGAAAACTTCATTAGACATAATTACAAAGAAACATTGACTGCATTGGAAAAACCAATTCAACTAAATGAAATTTTGAATACACGTAAGGATGCAGAAATTTTATAGTCGCTGTGCAGTCATTTCCATTTTTAAGTTACTTGGGCTTCTGGTATTCGGTTCTGCGTGAGGTTAACAATACTCAAAAGTATTTGCAATCCGAGGGACTGGACATATACCAGTGTGCTCAGAAAATAAATGCTTGACAGACCTTTTTACAAGAAAATCGTGAGGAATTTGTGAACGGAGCTCTCCAATACATTAAAAGTTTATGCGAACAACTTGGAATCTCTTTAGAACCCCCAAGACAAATAAGGAGAAAGCATATTTTTGGTGACGGAGATGTAGATGCTTGGTTATCGTACGAGAATTCACTGATGCAAACAATGTTCACTTCAGTAGACAAAGTGATGCTTAAATTTGTGAACGATTTCATCAGTAGCAAAATTTAGCGCAAAAGTATGCCTTTTCAATGCCTGCTCTAATGCAGGGCTCGAAAGAACTTAATATAAATGAAGCTCCTCAAGACATTAATATAGAAGAGTTCCGACTTGAGCGCGCGGGTCTACGAGCCGTCATAGGAACAGACCCAAATTGCAAAAAGGAACTCAGTGAATATGACTCCTTGGGCTTATTTGATAAATTATTCAGTCTGAATTGAAGGAATGCTTATCCAACATAATCATAATGATTATGAAATTTTTCAACCTCTGCCATAATCAATTCTAGTTGTGAAGGAAGTCTTTCAAAACTCAAATTATTTGAAAATTGTCTAAGATCAACTAAGTACACCTTAAAATTAACAAATTTAGACAATCTTGCCTTAAAAACGATATAAATATTGATATGGATGTGTAAACGACTTTGCGTTGAAAAAAGCACGTCAAATACTCTAGCTTAGGGATTAGTGCGGATTTCATGAAAATAGGTTGACTGATTCACCTACTGATCTCTTTTATGGCGATGTTAAGTCTACCCTGCAGGCTGCAGTGGGTCCATTGCTTTTCATTAATCCAAGTTCATCTCAATTGATGGTATAAAAATCGTTGAATCCCGGTTAAAGGTGAGGCCTTTAACAACGATTATCCTAATTTAAAATGCATATGTTATTTACTAGTCTAGTTTCTTTTATTATCTGCGTTAGGATATTCTTAAGTATCATCTATTATTTCTTTTGATTTTATCAAGTTGAGTTCTCTATTCTAGATGTACGTACGTATGCAATACAAGGTTCTTGTTTGTTTCTATTATTGTATGTAGGTTTGTACCTATTTCTGATTGGCCCCAAGCGGCAATAACTCACGCTACGCCACTGAACATTTCAAAAACGATACTTCTATAAGATATGTCCAAAAGTAGCCAGAAATGTGGTTTGGTGATCCTAAAATCAACACCGTTGTGTGTCTACTGGAAAACCGGTTAGAATATAAAACCGGGTTACTGAAAACTAGTGAACCAAATGTCAAAATTCTAACCAGCGATTTTGTTCTGGTGTGAGTGATAACTGGCAGTTAGTCTTCGTCATAAATGTACTGGTCAAAACAGATTCTGGCTTTTTCTGTAGCGATAGAGTTTGACATTTCGACATTATGAAATTCATAATATTTTTAATCGAAAGTGACACAGATGGCAGCATATGGTAATGTGTTGAAAGAGTACATATCGAATTGGGCCATATGAATTAATTATCAAAATGAACAGTTGAGTAATTTGATATAAAAAATATATTTTTGGTAAAAGTTAGAAGAGAAGTGAACAAAAGTACATGTTTTATTGCAACAAACAGCTAGACAATTTTTGAATCATTTTCGAAGTGTACATTATCGAAACCAGTACGGAACACAAAACGTGGTTGCTTAAAGTCAAACAATTCGAGGCACTTATGGCTATTATGAGTCGTTCCTGTTCAGGAGCGGTTGTGGATGGAATAGGTAGTCCTTTGTTCTGGCATAGCCACTCCATACTAATGTTGTCCATACATTTTCCATCTTGCAGCAACATTTTGGTTTTCGCGATCGGTAAATTACAACTATATGAGCAATTGTTTTGATTCTCCTCATCTAAGAAAATTTCATAAAAATTTTCTATGGGAGCTGTGTTATAACCGTGACCAGTTCTTGAAATCAGCCAAGCTGAAAACAAACAAAAGTATGCATGAAATGAATGTTGAAACGCTCTATTGAGACTATCTATTATATTAATGAAACGGAGAGGAATTTTGTATGTAAGTGTATAATATAATAATTTTTATTGCATAGCGCTTTCGACTTGCGTCATCTTCGGTGCTCACCTGGAATCAAGTAATCTTATTGGAAAAGGGTTTGATTGAAAAATTTTTGAAAGTTGAAATTTTAGGTGCAACATTTTGAGAAAGTTAATTTTATAACAAATGAGTACTTACTCGTCAGGTAGCAGAAAGTATCGAGAAGAGAAAAACATAGTACAATTCATAAAAATTTAATTAATGTAAAACAATAAAATCCAACGAAATATTAGTTGGAAAAGTGACCATGTGGCTCAGTCAAAATCTGATGAGAAAGGAAGGACATCTTAAACTGAATGTGTCAAGTGTCAAATTGAAATTAAAAATGGTACCAACTTGGAAAGGTGATACAGTAGGGATTTTTGAAATTTTAATTAAAAGTTACTAATATTAAAGACAAATTGTTGAGATTGATCAATGAATTCATTTTATTAGTGGTTAATCAAAATCCTTTTATGAAGGGGAAGGAAATCTCTGTCTAAGTTCACTTGAGTATTTAAACAAAGTTCATTATTTGAGAGTTCTTTGGAAATTTCAAGTTCTTTAAACAAGTCAAGTCTGAGGAAGATTTTTCTGTCAATATTATGTAAAATTCTGGAAATTTAACAAACACAACTTCAGCGCCAACTGTAGATTAATCTCAGACATGAGTTTTGAAATTTCTGTTTCTTTTTTTATAAAGTGTTGTTAAATTAGGGCCGTAGAGAGAGTCAGCATAATTTAAGGCTAATAAAACTAGTGTTTCACTAGTCATTTTAAGATTGCAATACGCCTGTTGTAATTGTCTATTTATATGTTTTTCAAATCACAAGTCAGGGTCCATAATTACTCCTAGATTTTTTGGTTCCTTAACCATTTCCAGCTGCTTACTATTTGCCGTAATATTGATAGAAACCTCCACTTTTTCACGCTGAAGTCTACTTCCAAACTATATAACGTTTGATTTATCAGAATTAATAAGTAGGAACAGATTTTGCGAAGGCCCCAAGATCATTATTAATAAGATTGCATGCATCATCCACCGTATGTGGAAGGAAACTGTAGTAAAGTTGGATATCAGCGTATAAATGAATATTGCAGGCTTTTATTCCAGTCAGCAGATGAGAGGAGTATATAGTCAACAGAAGAGGCCCCAGTATAGATCCCTGCGGGACATCTGACTCGAGTTTCAAATATTTAGAGCTATTATCTTCGAGAACAACTTTTTGTTGCCTATTTTTAAGATAATTGCCTATTAGCACTCGTGAATTCTCTGAAAAGCTTATATAATGTAACATGTTTAGTAACAAATCGACCTGATGATATCCTAAGAGCTACTGACCTTGATCAGTAGCTCTTAGGATATCATCAGTGATGTGGAGAAGTGCTGTCGTACAGCCATAACCCCTACGGAAACCGGATTGAATTGATGGTAATAAAGAGTGACTACTTAGATGAGATTTGATTTGTGTTTCCATAGCTTTCTCTAAAACTTTCGACAAAGTTGGCAAAATACTTATTGCTCTTAGATCTTTAAATTCATTTGGTTTTTTCTGTTTAGGTAAAACTTAAACGAGACCATTTTTCCATTGGCCATTTATTTTCACTTAAACAGAAATTCACTATGTGAGTCATATTAATTAACAAACCATATTGAATCAATAAAGAACACCCAACCAATCATTTGAATTATCGAAAAATATCAATTTTCATAGATATATGAAAAGCTTAGAAATTTCAAAAGAAAGAAAGAGAGAAAGCTTTCAATCTCAAACTTCCAGGGAAGTTTCCGGTGAAAATACTAGTGTTCATTTCGCGATCACTACCTTTTTAGAAATATTTGAAAGATGATTCATCCAATTTTGAAAAGAATAATACCTTATAGCGCTGGAAAAAACAAAGGTTCTTTATGACAATGGCACTTCGTAAGAATTATTCCAACAACTAGGTATTTCAATCCCAGCATGAACAAACTTCAATTGATTCGAGTAGTTGTGGAAGAAATAATTTTTTGGATAAAAACCTAATGCCTTCCTGGTTTTATTCAATATATAAAGCTGGTAACTTCTAATTGTAAGTTGTATTTCAAAAACATCCGAAAAGATATTGATGGAAATTGGAAGACTAGTGTTCACACACGAAATTTCTGAGATATCTTCTAGAGATTGGAAGTTTTCCTTGTTGAAGCATCATTTCATATATAACGTTATGCAGCGGTCTTGTAAAAGAGGTCTTTTTCAATTCCACTACGAAAGTTTCGTGTACAAACTAAATAAGGAAAATTATTTTGGGAGAATTTTGGAAAATAGTTTTAGATGATTTTTCTATTCTATTTCATTTTTGAAAAATTTACCTGTACGATATGCAAATCTTTGTGATGCATTTTTATTGATATTTTTAATTTTTTTTCCTTTGCTAGTTTTCCACTCTTTAAATATCCTGAATGAAAGCGTTTTTGCTCCTAAGAATATTCCTATTCCAATAATAACTAGAACTCACCCGAATTATCACAGGAGCAAAAAATGTTGTTTTCTCTCAATATTATATCACTCGCTACATTGTCGAATGCCTCAAAATCCGGGTTCAAACATCCAGCATCCATAAAGTTGATACAATTTCCTTTGAATTCATAAATGAAGTTCAATGTCCCGAAATTTCTTCCAGATATATCTTCAAGTAGTCCCGGACTTATTTTTTCCAACGCTCCACTTTTCAGATACTCAAATCTGTTTTCCTGAATGTGAACGTTTTGAGATATGAGAGAGATACTGTGAGGCTGTAGGATGTTAACAGAATTCTTATAGAAGCGAAAATTTCCTAGTGTACCGTTGATGCCGTTGGGAGATATTTCCAAGAATTTGTTTTTTCTGTGGAAAAACATAATTAATAGTGAGTGTTCACTAAATTTTACGTGGCTGTTCAAAAAATAAGGAAAATATTGAAATTTCGCAGGATGCGTATATTCGATTGGCGATTTTTTATGTTAAACACACTCGTATCGATCATATGTTCAGACTTTCAGTTGTATAGCATGTTCAATTTGTTGGTGAGAGGCATACAATAATAATAATAATAATGAAGATAATACAATTACAATACATTAATATTTTTTTTTAATTGAGTGGACCTGATTTCATAATGAGATCGTTTTTTGTCTGAATAGTACTAATCAACTAATAGTGTTTGAACATTTGGTAGATGATATATTATAAGCCTAAATGATATAATTATGAAGGAAATAGTCTGAAATTATCAGGAGCGGAGAGACTAAACCAATTTTATAAGAAATTAAGGAACTGATAGATTACGAGAATATAATATACAGGGTGTAACATAAGTATTTTAAAATATTCGAGTGACGTATTTCTGGGATAATTTCAAGAAAAAAAAGTCTATATGAACTTGTTTCCAAAAATGCTTCGTTTCGGAGATACAGGATGTTGAAATTGAATTTTTTGTTCGCTTTTTGAAAATAACTCTTGTAAATAAGTTATTTGCACGAAATTCGGTACGCAGGGTTTTTTGGAGTGGGAAATCATAATTTCATATTAATTTTCATGCAACATCTAGAGGGCGCTGCGCACGCTGTCATTATTTATTTCAAATTGCCCTAACTTTTTTGACAGTAAACTTTTGAGACTTTTTCCACACCTTTTCCAAGTAAAAAACCTCCTCCTCAACAACGGTGGAGGTGATCGTTTTCGAGATATTTACAATTTTCTATATCGATGCATATCGCTCCAAGGACGCTAAGTGAAGTAGCTGAGAACATTACAAAAACTAAGTATGTGGTGGATCTTGTCAAAATAAACAACTTTTTCCTATAAAATGTTCAACGAAAAATGATTCGTTTTCGAAATACAGATTGTTGAAATTTTTCAAAACATGGTAGGTTTTTGTCATGAGTTTTTTGCAATTTTAGTTATTTTCATCAAACTTTATACGCAGTATAC
>WOGR01003300.1:0-16075 GCA_015342045.1 Leptinotarsa lineolata
CCTGTACCTTGCTTGCTGTGACGTCACACCGCTTGGTGGACTCACACCCATGGAACATTCATTCATGCAAATGTATACACACACACACATTGTACCACGAATTCTAACACATGCCCCAACCAAATGTATATACATCATTACGTCACACACAAAATCTCGAAAAAATTCTGAAATGCATGCACTAGACAGTGCAACGTCACATCAAACTTGATGTTACTAAACAACAAAAAAAATACGTCATAGTGGTGGGGAGAGGCCGAGAATCAGCTGTATACATCTACTGACAATATATATGAAATACCAAAAATGTTTGCACAGGCAGGGGATTTTTCCATTCAATCCGGATATATTTCAGGACCACGATTTTATTACCATTGTCTGTCCCATATAGACCACTAATTATTTATGCTTCCTCATGAAAATACCGCAGAGACTACTAGGTCCATACCAGGCCACCACCAGGCTACTAGGTTACATTTGCCATAATTGTGGGTTCGAATATTCACTCAATCAAATTGGCACTGTGCGAGTACGGCCGTAGTTCAACTGAGCGTTTTCGGTTCTTTTTCACTCCGAATACGAAAATTTGGTGTGTGCTCTTCCTCTCACGGCAGTCACAGAAAACCACAGTCATTTCGCGATAGATATGTCAAAAAACGGGAAAATAAACAAAAACTCTACTTAATCAGACAAACACACTATACAGGGAGATGGTGAGTGAGGGATATCCGTGCCAGGATAAACTTCAACCACACGGCCAAGTTGCCAACGTGAGGGAGGCATTGAGTCGTGCTTAATTAAAACCATCGTACCCAGTTGAATGTTAACAGCTGGAACAAGGTATGGAGATACTCTTTGCTCCATCGCTATCAAAAATCTTTATGTAAATGTTGAATCATCTGCCACCGAAATAGTCTAATCAATGTAACTTTGGCAAGCTCTTCATCGGGGGAAGCATTCAGCGGTTCCAGAGTTGAAAAATCACCTGGAGTTAGAACGGACAGATCGTTAGGGTCAGACCTAATCAGACAGAGCGGCCTAGAATTCAAAACCGATTCTATTTGGACCAATACAGTGTTGAATTCTTCGTAGTTGAGAAGCTGATTTCCAAGGACTCTAGAGATGTAATTTTTCACTGACTTGATACCAGCCTCCCACAATCCACCGAAGTGGGGACTAGAAGGGGTAATAAAACTCCACTCGATTAGCTCTTGTTGAGCAGCAGTATGAAAATCTTTGAGAATACGAGAAGCTCCAATGAAATTAGTTATCACTAAATATCTTCGTAACCCTACCACGTCGAGCAATACGCCGCAGAGCTGACAAAAACGTCTCGGATGTCAAATCTGTCGCCAACTCTAAATGGAGTGCTTTAGTCGCAAAACACACGAAGAGGCAAATATAGGCATTGCGGGTTTTCACACCACGATGTCGATCGAGAGTTATGGATTAGGGTCCGCCGAAATCGACGCCAATGCAAGAGAATGGTTTCACCTGTGACACGCGTAATGGAGGAAGGTTCCCCATTGTAGCTTGAAATAAAATTGGATTTTGTTTTCATCATGTAAGGCACTTTGAAAGTTTCTTATGGATGGTGCGTTTCGCAGATAATATCCAGTATTTTTGGAGTAAAGAGAAAATACAGAGTTTGGAAACCAGGGTGAAAATATTGGCAGTGTATACTTTCGATGATTGAGTGGGTTAACCAATGTCTGTTGGGTAATAATAACGGGAGTCGTTTATCATAAGTGAGCTTGGAGTGTATAACACGACCACTTACTCTCAAGAGACCATTCGTGTCAAGAAAAAGATTCAACTTGTGGAGTGATTTTTCTAAATTTACAGTTGAGTCATTATCAAGATCAAGCGAGGTAGACTTATTCGAAACTTCCCGAGCAAGCAAAGATGTGCGATTACTTCTCCATTTGTGAAGAACGAATCCACCTCTTTTGAGCAACGAAATGAGTTGAGCTCTGAGACTTTGGGCTTCTTGGACTGAATAGCAACTTGTCACAATGTCATCTACATAGGAGGAGGTTTTTATGGCTTCGACTGCCAAGGGGAATTTTTCACCTTCATCCTGAACAAGCTGCAGGAGGGTTCTTATCGCAAGAAGAGGGGACGAGGTCACTCCATAAGTGACAGCATTGAGAACGTATTTCTAAACTGGTTGGTTTGGAGAGAATCTCCAAAGGATTTTCGGATACTTCCTATGCTGTGCGGAAAGGAGAATTTAACGATACATTTGACGAATATCGACCATGAGAGCGATAAGATTCATTCTGAAATTCAAAAGGAGAGTAACTCAGTCACGCTTGGGTCCTAATCAAAAGATATCATTGAGTATACCCCATCAGGGGTTTTCGCAGAAGCATTGAATACATTGAGTTCGAGAAGATGAAATCGTCTGAGAGCGAGTTCTTGAGATTCAGAGAAGATAGGTGCAGTGGCTCGGAAAGGAAGTGAGACTATATATCTGCCTGAGGATGTTCGGGATACAGTTTTAGAGAATATGTCTTCGCAAACAGAATCTTCAGGAGTTGACTTACATATTCTTGGTACTTCCTCGAGTTCCCAAAAACGTTTGAGTGTAGAGTCAAAGAAAGGATTACAAAAGCAATGTGAAGATGTGAGTAATTCATAGCTGGAAGGGTTGGGAATTGATCCCATGAGAATCTAACCAAAAATGGTATGGAAGTTATTGGGTTCGGTATGTTTCCCGGGCAAACGACCACTATTGAGGATCAAAGAAAATATATCCGCTCCTAGAAGAAGGTCGATTTCACTAGATATGTTGAAATGAGGATCAGCAAGTTTGAGGTTCGACAAATAAGAACAAGACGTGACATTGAGGTCATGACTAGGCATTTTATTACAAACCTTGGGCATTATGATGGCATTCAACTTGATAAGAGGTTTAGGGCTAGTAGGTACATGGGCGAATCTGCAGGGAGACTGCTTTGAAAGCTGTTGAATTCATTTCGTTTATACCTTGAATGGAGAGGGAAATATTTTGTTTTTGATTATGTAATCCGAGACGATTGCAGCAACTTCAGCTTATAATATTGATTTGTGAACCTGAATCGAGGAGGGCACGAATTTGCTGATAGGGACCGCGGGCATCAAGAGCTTCAATTAGAGCTGTTGATAAGAGTATGGTAGTATTCATGTTCGACGGTTGACGTTGAGAATGAGTTGAGGGTTTGATGATGTTCGTGAAAGAAGAAGAAGCTTGATTCGGTGGTGGATTATCTCCTACATGAGGCAGAGATGAGCTTTATTCTTGACTAAGTTGGTTAATGGGGGGAGCGGTGGCGCCAAAGTGTAACAAAGTGTGATGTGTCTGCCCACAATGAAGACAATGTGACTTTGAAGTGCAATCTTTTATCACATGTCTTGATCCGGGACAGTTGATGCACCATTTCTTCGTTTTCACCATATTAAAGTGATTCTTAACATTCAGAGAGATGAACTGTGGACATTTGTAAATATGATGATTACGATCAATAACTGAACAGATTACTTGTTTAACCTGAGCGTGAAATGATCTTTTGGGGGTAAAATTGGAAGATGAGTTCTGCAAATGGGGTCTAGCTTTAATATCAGGTTTAGGGGTTTTCTTTTGTGTGCAATCGGAAGTTCTATCTAAGGCACTAGCTAGTTCTAGAACGAAATTTCGAAGGTCTTCAAATGTCGGTATGTCATGAGCTCCAATTTCAATTTCGAATTTACCAACTGTATTGGAATTTAACCGCTGTACAAGCATATTAAAAAGCAATAAAATAATGATAAAAAACTTGTGAAACAAGCTTTTATTCAAGTGCCCCAAAAAGATCAATATAAAATTTTAAATCACATTAACCACATTCATTTATGACTTCACAGAATTGAAATTATAATAAAAGCTTGTCGCGATGTCGAGATTTTTCACTAGATGGCATTGTATACCTCATCTTCGAATGTCGAAATATCAAAACGTTCAGTTGCTTTATTTTCCCATACACTATACCCCAATAATGCCTTCATGTTGATTTTCAACTGAAAATTTAAAAGTGAATAAATTCCGGTCATGATGGGTTTAGTAGGCTCCTACTAAACTTGTAAGCAATTCATAATGTTTGTAATTAAATGAAAGTGCCGTGAATGCTTTAAATGTGAAACTTTAACCTTGAATAATTATTTTGCACACAGGATTTATCGGGTTTGAAATTTATTGCAGTACCTAGTTGATCTGTCAGAATATTTCTTAATTTTAATTTCATCTAATAATCATGTTCCGATTGAAGTTCTGTTACAATGCAAATAAATATGGGTTCTTACAATCTACTACACCATTTACTGTCTTCTTTTTAGAGTCGGGAAGTAGGTATTTAAAGGTAAAAGCTTGATTTAATTTTTTTTCTAGAAATATATTTTTTTAATTGAAGCCAACCCTGGATGTGGCATCTATTTCATGGTGGGCTTACCAACTGCCTATCATAAACGAATGCGTAAACAAAATTCCGTGTCTCTGCTATTTACCGGCAGCAGCATCAGGTCACGTTTATAATTTACATGCATTGTCATCGGTTCTGGACCAGCATACAAAATTTCAGCTCAATCGGATACCGGGAAGTGGGTCAAATTAAACTTGCAAGATTTGTTAACATACATACAAGACAAGTTAAATAAATAATAATAATAAAAGCTTTCAAAAAGGTCATTTTTTGCTATGCTGTTTACATTCGTAGATTCATTGGATGGTAAACTTAAATAGACCCCCTACCCTAGAATTAGGGTTCAGTTATTTATTATTTTTTTCTAACTGAATTTGCAAAAGCTATACAAGAATTTATCACCTTCTAAAGATTGCTTTTCTGAAAATGAACGTTTCTCCTATTTTGCGGTCCCACTTTTTGTACAGTGTTTGGTTAGGAAAGATACCAGTCATATCCAACCCTTAATTCGCAACCAAACCTAAATTCTGGTGAATTACCCCCTAATCGGGTTGTTTTTACTTTTTCTAAATTTTTACGTGCACCACCTACAACTGACGACACAACACTCAATGAAACTCATTTTCTACTTCAGGACTATGAAAATCATACATTTTTAGGAGGTATCAAATGATCCTTTAGAAATTCACCATGGACTTACAAAATATCATCTTGAAAATCTATAAGAAGAAACCACATAAAGGTAATAAGAATCCTGACAGATGGTGTGCTTGCTTACCTCAACTAATTCCTTGGTAGTCAGCTCTCTCATTTTTCCTTCTATTCTTGCTATACTTTCTTGTTTCAATTGAACCTTTTTTCTTGTTAATTCTGAGACAATGTTTTTCTTTGCAGTATGTATTATTCCCATGCCGTGGAACCTTTAAAAAATAATCAGTTAGTTTGCCTAATGATGAATAATAAACTCATTTTCAAAATAAACAACAGAATGATTATGAACGGTACTGCACGACTGATTTGAAAGATGACTCAAATTCCCTTCTCAAATTTATGTACTTCCAACTACCTTTTCCATAATTTCCAACCTTACTAACTTGAAGATAACTAACAATTTCTTCAACACAATATTTTTTAGACACTGACCATGGATTTTCATAAAAACTCGATAAAGAATCTTGAAAAATGCTTTTCCGTTAATAGTTTTATTTCTTCTCAGCTAAAATCTTTCTGTAATCATTCATTAGTGATATTAATTGCATAGTTTTAATTTTTTATATATCTGTTACTATCAGGGTCAAGTTGAAAAACTGCTGTAGCTGACACTTCGCCCATTCGTCATAAGGTTATCTTCAAATAATGTAAATACAAATTAGAAATCCTTTATCCCTTGTGATGAATAAAGTTGATTATCATTATCATTATTTCAACTCTATTTTGCTACTCTCAACTCAACTCTACTATGTTTAGCTCAGGTGGCTGCCTAGCCTAATGACAAGAAAAAAAGCTGATATTGATATTAAGCAAAAGGGAGCTTTTTAATTGTCAATAGTACCTATTAAAAAAAAAGCAATGGGCATTGCAATTTTTTTTTATATAATAACTTACAACTGAAAATTCATCTTCTATTACATAACTAAAGAATACAAACTGAAAACAGATGGAAATCTAATATTCACAAATTTGGTTTGAAGAATTGGCTTCGAAAATGATGTACCATTTCTCATACTGATATTGAATTTTTGTATAAACCGACGACAAATAAATCACTTCTTAGGTCATTCATTCAGTGGTATATTTTTCATTTTGCAAATACAATTCCAATTGCATTAAACTGAAAGGGTTATTTTTATATTCTGGAATTATGGCAGTATGTAATGTCTACCATTAATTTTCATCCTACAATGATACCAATAAATTCAACACTTGGAATTTGATTGAATCTTTTGAATCAATTGATAAATCTTTTTGTCACAAACTTATAAGGATTTCTGAAAATCTTATGATTGATGACACTGAAACCATAATGATATTTAAGACATATCAATTGTGATTTCTTATACTTGTGACGTAAATCAAGATGATGTTTTCAACAAACATTTGGAGGTATTCACTATACTGTTGGCAAAGAATGAATATCTAGTTGAACAAGGAAAGAACAGGTTCGAAAATTGATCATAGCAGAATTTCACATGTATATTTTTACTATAATAGTAAAAAATATTTTGGACCAGTTATGAATTGAAGCTCTGACATTCATAAATAGTCCACAGTATCTAATGCCTTTTTTGGATGTAATCTACCACCACATACCATCAGGATAATATAAAATCTGATATTCAAACATAATCAATAATTTTATTGAAAGCATAGACCAAAGGTATATCAACTCACTTCAAACCAGACTGTTTTTCAACGGATATGAGAAAATCATTTATACTTCATGACACTATAGAATTTAGGGATTCTCAAAGTTTATCTTGTCATTGCTTGATTTCCAAAAACCAAAAGTTCAAACTCTGATCCTAATTGCAGTTAAAAAGTTGAAGAAGGCAATATGTACCTATTTATACTGTACTATACAAAAATACTAAGTTTGTGTTACAAAATGATATTTATTCACAAACACACGAAAGAAAAAGAGAAATTTAATATAGCTTGAAGCAATAATCAGCATGATTCGTAACAATCTTGGAATGGCAATGATTGTGGTTTCAAAATAGTTGTTACACAAATAACAGTGTTTAATTTGATATTAAGATATAAGACTAAAATTCATGTGACCAATGGACATACATTCATGCTAATTTTATTGCTGACTATATAATGAGATCATCATGCAAAAAGTAGTTTGGTCGAGTGGAAAGACTGACGGAAGGGGATTTGGATTGAAGCTCTTAAATCCATTATCAAATCATAGTCGAAACAACTACTAAAATGTTAGCTAGAAAAATTGTTCTCTAGCTATTCTATGGAAAACACTCCAAGAATCAATATTTATGAGATTTCATAATATTCAGAAGCTGAAATTTCTGAATTATACATGTTAAAGATGAAATGTATAATAAGTAAAAGAGAGAATTCTTGATTATAAGTATCTTCTGATGATGCCTGCTTGGCTTTGAAACTTTCACCGAAGTGTCACACTTTGAAAGAAATAATTCAAGCGACTTTAATATTTCAGTTGCGAATCCACTTGCCAAGAAGCCTTTATAAACTAAAAAAGAAATATGTTATACGGAAAAGCCAAATATCTTCATAAACAGATTAGAAATATTTTTGTGTTGCAGTTTACACATCACTTAACTGTAGTAGCATCTTCAGAATTGATTGAAAGATTTATAGCTGACGAAAAATGAAGTTATTTTAAAGATTCATTCGATCAACTCAGAGTTCAGTGGTATGATGGTGAGGGATGAAAGTGAGAAATGTTCATTTATTTTGTTATTCATCAGAAACGGTTCAATTTCAATTATTTTCAAATTTAAATAATTTCTTTCCGATTTTGATGTCACTTGCCCACCTTTATTTTGACTCTGACTACTGCATTGTTCATTTTTTGTAATTTGCAATATTCTTAATGAGATGGTGATTTATTTTGTTACGCTTTGTAAATATTAACATTTATAATGTGGTAGAGAGATATTTGATGTATGGCAATTTATAATTAAATGAAAGCCATTTTAAAAATTACATCAAACAGTTTTCTTTCAATTCTTAAGGAATAATGGAATAATTTGATTTCTTCGTTTCGAAAAAATTGAAAGGATTCAGAAATATTTTTCAAATACAAATAATCCAAATATGTTTTAGATTTCATTTCAACATTTTATCTAAGGTCTTGAAAAACTGAGAGCCAAATAAGATGTATCTCCTTTAGAGATAAATATTGATAAAAAGATAATTTCACAATATTTCAGCAAGTTACAAAACATTTTGAAAAGTTTATCTCAATGGATTTCCAGATTAATATGCAAATTAAATAAAATAACATTCATTAGAATAAAACTTCATTGTAAGATTTTCACTTAACAGTTTACAATACAGCTTTTGCATAGTGAAATAGATGTTTCTATTTTGTAGAGTTGAATGAAAATCTCACAATAAAGTGCCATTTAAATATGTTATCATGGACTCCATGACATGAAAGAAGTGAAAAAGAAAAATTCATTTTTCCTTCGGCCCTAAAGAAATATCAACTCACACGGCCCTGTATCCTTCTTCTTGTCCTGTAACTAAATCATGGGGATCATCTTGCTCCTCTTTTCCCTTTTTCATGATAAGGCGATGAGCATGAGGCATGAAGTCTTTGCCAATTGCATTGTTCTGATATATAGAACATCTTATGATGGCAGATCCTGTAGTGAAATTATGCAATTCAACTGTTGGGTATGTCTGTTTTCGTGATTTGTCAGAGCTCATTCCAGTTAAACTTCCATGAGTTCCAGCCATTTCTGATTTATAACGGAATCTGAAACGATCTGTGGGTTGTTCAACAAGATGTAGAGTTGCACCTAGAAGTGAGTAATAACATTTAACCAAAGATGAAAAAAAGCTAATAAATTATAATGCTATTCAACTCTTAATTGACCTGGGGAATATTTATCAATGTTCAATACTTCAGATGATGCTTAAAATATCAAACAATATTTTGAAAAATATTTGTACCAATATGTAACTTTTTGTTTTATTCTTGCACCTATTTCAGCTCATAATTTATTAGTAAACAAAACATATAATTTGCACTGTAAATGAACTGTAATATTCAAGGCAACGGCAAGGCAATTGACTGTTCATGAATTTCAATGAGGAATGAGGTACATCTTTTAAAGTAACCCATAAATTGAAATCATCCAGAAACTTATTACTGATTCCATATAGTAAAACATGTGGAAACATATTGATGCTGAATCTACAAAGGTAATACCAGGAACTTATACAGGGGGCAAATGTCCCTTGGGAAATAGTTAAACCCAGAGATGCTGTTATCATTTCATATGTCACATGACTTATTACTGGGTCATACTCATCATATGAGATAAAATTCTGATCGAAATAAAATGGTGTGATGCTTATTGAACAGAGGCCTGATAAGATTGACATGAATAAATCATCATCTTGGACAGCACCACTTACCTGCTGGTTGGGCCTCCATGACTGAGTAGGGATCAACAACTGTATCTGACTCTGGGAGTCCATAAGATGAAATCGGCGATACATATCCTTCCGGTCCATGGAAACTACTAGATGTTGGAGAAGCTACAAAATACACTGGCTGTGGAGAGTCTTCACTACTTGACGGTGGGGTCAAGATATTCGGATATGTGCTCATATCTGAAACATATTCAACTGAAATAAAACTGACAACTTGTTTTTGATATCAAAGTTCCATTCTCATTCGAATAAACAACAAAAACACTCACGAGTTTTCTCTATTGGATAAAAAGTATTATTGTCTCCTATAATCATTTTCAGAGAAAACACAACACGAAACTATAGAACACAACTACAACATCATACAACTCACCAAAGAATGACTGCACTGGTCTACCAAGAAATAACTACACCAAAATTACACAAACAACGTATTAGGTTATTCCCCAGTCCAATATGTGGGTATTCAAGGGGTTAGTGCAGGCAGGGGATTCATATACTTCCTATTAACAAAAATCCCCTTTCTCTTCTACGCCTTGCGCTTGCGCAAATATGACTGATTATCTCAGAATTTGAGTGGGGAATACCTATGAATTCTTTTGTTATCGTGTAACCATATTTTATTATCGGTTTGTTTAGATTATTGAATACAAATGTATTTTGAGTCATTAAAAAACTAGTGTATTTCTACTATGAATAATCTGCAACGAAACCATTAAATAAAAATTAAAGTGATTTGTATAGTATTTTTTTTTAGCAGTTTTGCCAACAATGCCGACGGATCCAAATAAACATTTTGACAAGTTTGTGAATGACGGAAGAATTTACGTAAATAATAGATTTTATTATTGTAAATCTTATCTAGGATTTTCATGAGGGTGAAATGGAGCAGTAGGGGCACAGTATAACTAAAAGGAAGTAGCTACAATTAATAGCTGCATTCGTGTTTGAAACCACTGAACTTGACATTTAAATTTAACGATTTATTGGATGACGCTTGGATTACTTGAGGCATGCCCTTAAGCCCTTATACTACTTGCAGATAAAAAAAACTTCTGTATAGTGAGTCATAGCATTCATGTCCAACCTCTGTGACATTCGTTTTGGGTTGGTAGGCGCGTTCCTGGCATGCAATTATTGAAATGATACGTATATTTTTTCTTGAGTAGATCACAAACCAACATATCGGGTATGTTTGTAGAAAACGGATTGTAACACTAACTATACTTTCTCAATTCCTATCAGAGTCCTGAAGATTTTTTTCAATTCAGTAAAAATCTTCAATTTCAATACAGCTTCCAGACGTTCTTTCAAATTTTTAGGCCGGAAACATGCAACTAAATTAACACTAAATTATTAAATTTTCATTATGAATTCTGATCCCATTGCGTGCAACATAATTAAGAAATATTTGGCGCATGCGTATTCGCTTTAATACGTGATATCCACTCACAATTTTTGACAATAATTAAAATCTCGGGGTACTGAAATATTGTTTTTGGAATTTTGAAGATTTTTATTGAGCAGCAACAATAAAATGATGAACAACAAATTTAACATAGCCCAAATATTAACAACTATGTCTGACAGCGATGACATAGAACGACAGAACACATTGAAATGTGCGCAGATAATTGCCCAAATGGTCGAAAAATGAACATTTATATCAAGAGGTTGAAAGGAGGCCTGCTCTTGATAATATGTTGATTAAAATAATGATGATGTATTTTATTAAATACCGTCATCACAGAAACTATAAAAAACAAAAATCACTAATGATCAATTAAACAGTGTGATCAACCCAAACTACAGATTCGATGATTCGAAATAGTCTTACAGAGAAGAGCCACGTCACAGCATGAGTAACAATCAGCACTTGGCCATGGATGTGGAAAAGTACCTAGACGCCATTTTGGGACGTGCCGATATGAGGGCAGGAGGCAGGACTAGCGAAATGGTTTTGAACAGGTTCGCACTCGAACTTTTTTATATCCAAAATGCTCATATAATTTTGATATACCTTGCGGAATGGGCCCAAATTCAATTGATATAATAATTCTTGTGCAGGCATTCTATCTGATGGGCACATGATTTTTTCAAAAAATGTCAAAACAGCCGAATTATATTTCTGAAATCACCAGTAGGAATACAATGGTTCAATCAACTGGAATATGAAGGAGAAATTGTCCAGCAATCAACTTTTTGGTATAAAATTTATGATCTACGATGTGATTTTGTATATTACTATAACCTATCAGTTGAATCGCTTGTTCTTTATTATAAGAATTGACATTCTCCTTGCATTTCAGAATGAACTATTTTTCAACATAAATGTTCTATCCAAACATTAACTTACTTTTGTTACTACAATCTTGTTATTCTTTTTTAGTAATACGTTCACAGAACGTTTTTTACCCTCCTGAAATGTCTATATCATTTAGTTGACCCACTTAGGATCCATCTAGGTTTCCAGGGTATCTGGTGATTATTAAATAAGGAAAATACTAGAAATACAAATTGTTCATTTTAAAATATTTATTCGTGTCTCCAAATTATTATTTTATTCTTCCTTCTTTTTTTGGCAATATTTTTCTGAGATTTGAAATTTCTATTTATATATTTTATGTATAAAATAATCTTACTCTACCATATAACCTTCAGAAGGTGAGATATTGGGAAATTTTCACATGGATGGTTATAATTAAATTGTTCAAACAATGATGTAAATCCTGCAATGACATTTGTTCCTACAATAAAATTCTCAAAATAGCTTTGGAAGTTCACTTCCAAGGAGGAAATAAAATAAACAAATTCATTTTTGGGCATCCTTAAGTTACCGAATGTGTCAAGACATTGTCTAAGGATTTAAATCTATAGACAATGGTCAAGAGTTCCATATACGTCCTAACAAGAACAAAGCCAAAAGCAGAATGTGAAAGTCTGGCACTTCCCAAAATGACGGACTCATCAACGCGACGGATATGCGTGAA
Organism: Leptinotarsa lineolata; assembly: GCA_015342045.1. NCBI lineage: Eukaryota > Metazoa > Arthropoda > Insecta > Coleoptera > Chrysomelidae > Leptinotarsa > Leptinotarsa lineolata. The sequence continues at coordinate 12,578 of WOGR01003300.1, forward strand.
TTTCTCCCACCAAGCAAAGTGACATTGCTGATTCTTACCTATGCTGTGGCCACGTTAAATTCCTAAATTGTTTTCGATTATTTCCGAAGTTTATCTTCGGAAACATCCGTCATAGCTGGATATGGTGGGTTTTACGAACAGAAAACAGAAAATATATCTTAGATACAGATTAAGCACCGATTCTTAGATTTGCGTTGTAGGGAAGCGAAGAAGGGTCGCATATATTTATTATTTGTTTCTTGAAAATTAAAACTTTGAATTCCGAAATTTTTCCTTTAATCTCGAAATTTCGACATCAAATCAGTTAAGAATTCTATAACAAGTGAAAAATCATTTGATATTTTCAATGTCTCACTATTAGTTCATTTGGTTCATATTTGTCAATGTTGAGTAATAACTAATTGTCGAGGATTATTAAAAATGAAACCATATTTGAATTCATTCATTTGTTAAGCACAGTGAAGTGTACATAGATGATTTGCAATCCAAAATAGAATGATCGACTTAATATGACAATCATAATCCGAATAATACGTTAGTATTCAAAAATTCACTTAGTATATAAAGATACCGATACCATTATACATAAAAATGGCATATACCTACTCTTATACGGTGGTAGTCTGCTCTTGTGATTTTTCAGGATATTTTGCTGGCCAAGGGCTTCCAAACGGAATATTTCGATCAAAGTCCATAATTTTATAATATCTTTTGATATAGTATTATTGTCACCAATGAGAAAAATTGATACTGCCACTTTCATATTATTCTGCTGAACAAGGTTTACCCATTTTAATATTTTGTTCAAACTTCAAAGTTAGGGATTTCTTGATATGCTTATATTAGCACCAACGAGAAAAGTTGAATCTCTCCCTTTCGGGGGCAATTCACCCCGTTTCGGGGACAGTTCACCCCAGTATTTTTTCATGATATTTCGCTAATAAGGTCTCCCCGTCGGAGTATTTCGATAAAAATCCATATCTACTCTCTTGGTATGTCATCATTGTAACCAATGAGAAAAGTTTTAACTTCTCCTTCTAGAAGGTAATTTATCACTCCAGTATTTCTTGCGTATATTTTTTCTCAAAGCATGTTTTCCTCACAGGTTCTACATGCTTTAGATTTTTTTTAATGTTCATCAAAAATGAAAATTAACCCAACCTAACCTCCGAAAGAGGTAAATTCAACTTAACCTCAGTGGTGGCGATGGTAGCATATAGAGAGACAAAATTGTGAATTCTGATTCAAAATATTTGGCAGAGATAAAATTTGAAGGTTGATAGAATTATTCCGATGGGAAGGCCTGAATTAGTAAAAGATTAGTACAAATCACATGAGTAAACTACTCTTTGGAAGGGGTTTTTTCTTCCTGGGAGCCGTCTGATCTAGCTTTTCCGTGTCTTCCAAATCTCCGGAAAACATTAATTTCAATAATATTGTTCTCTTTACTAGTCTGTACAGGTCTCTTGCTGGACGTATGACATATTCTGCTGTACACAATTTGGGTTGTCAAAATATTGTTTGCCTCTTGTGATCCAAAGCCTCACATTCGCATAAAATTTGTCTCTGTCCCTTCGTTGCATTGCCTGCAGCTGAAGTCTCCGTTGCACTGCCCTATTTTGTTAAGGTATCATCTTAATGGACACTGTCCAGTGAGTAGCACTGTAATTATTCTGAGCTGATCCTTGCTTTATTGAGGCAGTTCTTCGGTTCTCCTCTCGGACAGTTTTCCAGTGTGTGTTCCCGGGTATGTTTTCTCACTGATCTTTATGTTTCTTACAGACCTATTTTCCAATCTGGTTCCGTACTAAATAAAGATTTTGGTTCCTCCACAGCTGGTTCAGGGCCTATGCATGGAGTTAATGATCTGTGTCTCTGTGTCTGGCACACTCGTCAGCTTTTTTGTTGCCCATAATACCTGGGTGTGTTTGAGTGTGATGTTTATTGACCAAGCGGGTAACTAAATAAATATTTATCCCCGCACAGTATATTCAAGCTCCCGACTCATATTCGATTTTTAACTCGTCTGTATAAGGCTAGACGCAAACTGAACGCGTGAAGGGTGACGCAGCACAGCGCGATGTTTTGTAACCCAAAAAAAACCAATAGAACAGCGCAAATTAGCACCCGGACACGAAATGTCGCGACTAGCGTGACAGGTTTCTCTCGTGGCACAGTGGTTGAGACACAGTTTGTCGTGCCACTTCTCTCGCGTGTCATCTTGTTTTCTTGTTCATTGTTTAAAGTCAAAGTAATGGTTGAGGAAAAGGGGGGTTGCTGGGGTCATACAAAGTGTTGTATGACCCCAGCGATCCGAATTATATGAAAACAAAATTCAAAAACAGTATTTGGAATGAACTTGCAGGGTAATTTTACTTTATTATTGACGAGAAAACAATGAAGCAAAAATTCGTTTTCAGCATCATTATCGGATTCTGAATCAGAACTCAACAAAAGCAATGATTTTTTAAATCGGTCAGACACAACGGTACGATTGTCACTTTGAAATTGCGTTCAATTTGTGGATCATCCACGCTATGCGTGTGACACGTGCGTGTCGTGCGGCTCGTTCAGGTCACCTCACACGCGTTCAATTTGTGCTTAGCTAAGCATGTGTTTCGGCTGAGCATGTTCGCGTTCAAGGCTTTAACTGCCACATGGCAGTTTGTTAACCAAATGAAAAAGACACCCAACCAGTAAAAGAAATTTTCTTAATAGAGGACGGAACAGACTTATCCATTAGAGACATGGTAGAGAAGTTCAATAGACATTTTACACCCACTCCAGTAAAAGTAGGACTTGATCTGGAATTTGGGCAAATAATGATAGTAATGCTACCTATTTGTTCAAGTTCCCTATTTTTCTTTCCCATTTCTGTATATGAGGTAATAGAACTGATTCATAACCTAAAAAATACGTATTCAACTATTCATGTGGGCATGATGGGATATCTGATAATCTTATCAAGAAATATAGTTATGAGCTGACATAATTCCTTGACAAACTCAAGTTAGGGCTTATGAACCCAGCATATAAAAAAGGTGACCCCCACTCTATTGAAAACTACAGAGGAATAAGTCTCCTGTCAAGCTTTAGTAAGCTTTATGAGTTGAATATAAAAAATCAACTGCTTTCATTTTTAACTGTGAATAAGCTGCTATCTTCAAGTCAGCATGGATTCACAAATGGCAGAAGTACTGAAACGGCTTTACCTATATAATTTTCAAGAAAATGTTATAACAGTCCTGGATGGAAAAGTCCAGATTTGTGGGTTATTCATCGACTTTTCTCGGACATTTGATAGTGTTAGGTGTTGTAATGAAGGTGCACTGAAGTTTTTAGAAAACGAGAACATAAAACTCATTTATTCAGAGATATACAAATAGTAGTAAAATTGTAATTACTCTGTTCGAATGCTTGAACACTTCTACCCGCTCTCCCTGCCTGCTCTCCTCGTTTCTCGTCGACCGCAGGGATGTACCTGGCATCCGGGAGGGG
>WOGR01003301.1:0-16072 GCA_015342045.1 Leptinotarsa lineolata
GCGGTGTATTGCTGCTGGTTCGGAAGAGAGTTCCAAGCTTTTGAGAAGCAGTCCTTGCAATTCCAGCAACATGATTGTGCCAAGACATATCAGTGTCCATTTTAACACCCAACAAACTCATCGAAGCAGAAAGCGAAATTGTCTGTCCTGACAATATTATATCCAGTTCAGAGACATTCATCTTTTTGGAGGAAACCGATGCCTGGGTTTTCGTGGTATTGAATTGAACCTGGTTACTGTCACCCCAATTGGAAATTACTTCTAGATCCTCATTAACATATGTAACATCCTGCTGCCGGTAAAGATATGCATCCGCAACTGATGTCCTGGTATCTAAATGGACAAGACAAGTGTGCTGTCGTCAGCAAAGCAATATATTGGATTCTTCATTTTTCCAATAAGTCGTTGATGTACAATAGTAATAGACCAGTTTATTATATTTTGCAAAAGACATTCAATCATCATTTTGTGATGTGTACATCATGTTGAAATATGTTCCTCAATCTCAAAATTTTTATGAATGACACGAAGAGAAGATGTGATGTAACATTTCAACACAACTCTTTATTACTCGTATTATTATCATCGTTATTTGATCTCTCGGCATTATACCGATATTAAGAATGAACAAAAAAAGTGAAATGCTATATTTTCACGTGTAAATCATAAGAGCAAATATATTCCATATACCATGAGATATATTTGGAGTTCTCTCGCAAATGCCCCTATACGTGAATTTAATGCCTGTATAGGTTCGCCAACAATACCGAATTTCCTTTCAGTCCATCAACAAACACTAGAATTCCATCATCATCCACAGCCAGATTTTCCTACTTGAATGCAAATAGATTTTCCGAATACGCTACATATCATCCGAAATATTATTTCAGTTATAAAATATTTTCCAGCATAAGTTGCATCTATTGAGCATCGAGCAAAAATATCCGTGCAAAAGGCAAAAGATATGCGGAGTTATACCATTTGGAATTCTGAAGTGGTTTTTATTGAAAAGAAAATAAATCAGATATGATATAGAGGCATTTCAATAACTCGGGATATACCGACTCGGCGTAAGTGTTCTTGAATTTCCCGCACAATAAAAATACACTCCGTGTTTCCAAATAGATTGAGGATTGGATTGTGCGGATTCCTGAAAGGATAAATTATTAATGTAATGAGATGGGGATGGTTTCGATACTTTTATTTTCGTTTGATGTTCGAGAAGTCGCGGAAGTAAATGGAAACTCCGGATGGCATTGTTTCTCGTGACTGATTCTGAATTTCAATTCTGCGCGCTGTCGCTATACCGGATGATAAATATTTCTATTCCGAAAATAGTGCTATGCTTATCACAAGCTGATGGGCTGTCAATTAAAGTAGACTTCCAGAGCCTAATCAGGCTTCAAATCGGTTTACATTTGTATTGAAAAAGTAATTCGAAAGATTGAGATTTTTTCATATACCGCCTGTATTCTACCCGTATATCAGAAATTGGTCTGACTCTGTATATTGATTTCGATATGTTTTGAAGTTAGAATATTTCGTTTTTAATTGTTATTGACATTTTTATGAATATAATATCTGTACGTTACACCGTACTTCCATTGTATAATATTATATAAAATGATTTGAAATCCCTGAAATAACCAATACAATTGAAAATCAAGAGAATAGCTGATAGTAGCAAATATATTAAGCAAAAAAAACCTAAAATGAACGATATATTTATTGCTTAATATATTTGCTATTTTCAGCTATTCTCTTAATATTCAATTTTATTGGTTATTTCAGGGATTTCTAATCATTTCATACAATATCAGACAATGAAAGTCCGAACTGATGATATTCATCAGGAAACAGTGTCAATCACCTTCAAACAAACTGATGAGATCAATTGTTTCAGAAATAGGTTTCGAAATGGGTTTTGAAATCTCAACAGTTGGACTTTTATCCGGTGAAAGACGTTGTTGTGGTGTTACGTATTGAAACTTTTGAAACATATGAAATTCAAAGTTTATTTTTATTCATTATGGAAAAAATGCATCCATAGGAAATAAATGATATTTCAGTATATACTTATATGGAGAGACATATTGTGGGACATGAAAGGTGATTATAATAATACTTTATTTTCTAAGTGACATGCAGAAATATTTGAAGGATCTGTCAAAAAACAGCAGCTGATTGATATGAAGAAATAGAACTGAAACTAAGACTGAAGCTGAAAAACTTCCAAGGAATAAAACCCTTGAAAGTTTTTTTTCGCGTTATTCAATGTTTATATGACAGTAGCTGTTTCAGGAGGGCTTTTACTTTCAGTTCATGTCAAAAAGTAACTTCTTTTTTGGATGATTCACATATTTATGTATAGAGTTACTTCTTCTTTTGAAATTGATTGCTTCCTTCCTTTCTTTGAAAGATTTCTACATTTTTTGTATCAAGATGAAGTAACAGAAAGCCATAAACTTTATTTCCCAAAAATCAATCACTCCTAAAAATATAACCCATCCAATTCAAACAATGATCCTTTGGCTGGTATTGAATCAAATAAGCAAATGAATGCCATCGAAATGTCATCGATGAAATTAGTAGATCAAACTTATTCCGTGACATGAATTCGTAATTAAAATGAATGAATTGTGTGTTTTTTTATAATGTTATTCAGATTGGTACTGAAGAGCCCTAAGGCAAGTGTCTTACGGCAAAACATCGATGTCTACCAGTGAGGATGACAAGTGGAATTTTCACCTTTCATTTAGTATATTGTGTAGGAATCTTGTGAATGATATCTGATTCAATTCCATAACGAATCATTTGAATACAAACTGAGTAGAGAAAGGTGCTTTTTGTGTGATTCAATGTTTATATTGAAGTATTTGCTTCGAAAGAATATTTCTTTTTTATAATTCAATGTTTATATGGAAGTAGCTGTTTCAGGAGGGGTTTTCCTTCCAATTTGTATCTGAAAGTTACTCCTTCGCATGATCCACACATCTTTGTATAGAGTTTTTTTTATTTGATTGCTTTTTTTCCTTTCTTTAGAAGATTCCCACATTTTTTGTATTCAGATAGAATAGCCAAAAACTTTCTTTCCCAAGAAATAATCACTCCTGAAGATTTAACGCTTTCAATTCAAACAAGATTCCTCTGGCTGGGATTTAACTAATTAATCGAATGAATGTCATTAAGATGTCATCGATGACATAAATAGATCAAACTCATTCCGTGGAATAATGTTGTAATTTATGAATCAATTTTGTGTTTTTCTCATAATATTATTCAGATTGGTTCTGAAGAGCCCTAAGGCAAGTGTCTCACGGCGAAACATCGATGTCTACCAGTGAGGATCACAGTGCTCCATGTTAGTGGAATTTTTACCTTACATTTAGCATATTGTGTAGGAATCCTGTGAATGATATATGATTCAATTTCGTAACGAATGCTTGGAATACAATTTGGTTGGAGAAAAGTGTTTTTCGTACAATTCAGTGTTCATTCAGAAGTATTTGTTTCGAAAGAATTTTTCTTTCGTCTAATTCAATGTTTATATGGAGGAAGCTGTTTCAGGGGGGTTTTTCTTCCAGCTTGTGTCTGGAAGTTACCTCGTTGCATGATCTACACATCTATGTATAGAATTACTTCTTATCCTGAAATTGATTGCTTCCTTCCATTCTTTGGAAGTTTCTTACATTTTTTTTGTATCACGATGGAGTAGTAGAAAGCCAAAAACTTCCTTTACCAAAGAATAGAATTCACTTTTCAATAGGTGCTTCCTAAGATATTGCTGGAATTTTTTCAATGTTACACATGTTTTAATTTCGGCCGAAAGTTTACTGAACAAATTTTCCCAATCACAGTTGTGGGCCTATATGAAAGATTAGTCCTTAAAAATGGCACATATAAGTCATTTCGCTGTCTTGTATTGATAGTGTGAATTTGCTCAATAGATAGTTCTGAAAGAGTTTGAGTTACAAAATAAAAAAACACACAATTTAAATATTTACAAACACTGCAATATTAAAATTTGATTTTGGGTTTTAAAAAATTCTCTGCAACTACAGGTACGAGAGATAACAGCAATACAACGAATAGATTTTTTTCTGCAATTTGAATACATCATTAAAACGAGTGGATGACCCACAAAAACATATTCAATATTTTAGTTGGGATTCGACCTGTGTATAATATAACACCAGTTGTTTCTCTGTGAAAACTGATCTCATGTTTCTGAACATATAGCTGATAGAATTGAGTTTCAAAAATACTGATTACAGTATATCCTCCAGTCAAGACACTCATCGACGTACAGGCCCAAACACCTTTCACATGATACATTTTCCAAAACTCAATATTACTATCATTCTACATTCGTTAATACGATTATCACAGATATATTGAAATAAATTCATTTTTTTGAAGATTCTCCTAATCTTTCGATTGAGTTAAGCTACACATACCAGTCATGCACCAGAAAAGCTGAGGTGTTTCTGATGAAAACCACAATGGCGATAATTCTGTTATTGGTTCATGAACTCGGAAGGAGATTATGCCAAGCAACGAATAACTACCGTTCTACCTTTTTTTGCTAAAAAGAATTAGTATTGCTATTCAACGGAGTAATGGAACTATTTCTCCTTCATATAATTTTGATGAGATCATGCATTGTCCTTATTCCAGTACGGAACTAAAATATCTTCGAAACAAGCCGAGATATATGTATTTTCATCAGTCTCCTATCAAGGATAATTCCAAAGTGATTGATTCACCTTCTTTTTTTTTCAGTGCGATCAATGGAAATAGTTCATTCCTGTCCCCCAAATATGAGCTGCAGTCCTCATGGTTCTGGTTCCCTTTCCGTAAAAGAGCTTCATGGAGCAAGAGCCGAATCGATCCCTTTACGAAACCCTTCATCACTTGGAAGGATCGAATGTAGTTTGAGGAATGATTCTGATGCAGATTCTGTGGAACATGTTTTTTATTGCGAATCAGTAGACAGTTGTCCTGAAAATCTTGAGACGAACATTGGTTTAGATAATTTAGGAAACACTTGCTATATGAATAGAATTTTATAAGTGTTGTTCATGACGAAGAATTCTGAGAATGACGTTTAAATGTTTCTTACTTATTCACCAAACTCAAACATCTGTTCATATAGCTGCAGTTTCGTGAGAATGTATCATCTTTCCCACCAACCGATTTCCTAGAGTCTTTGAAGTCCACTAGATACTCTTCAGGATAACAAGAGGATTGTTCCGAATTCTTGAATAATCTTTGTGAACAGAAAACTAGTAGATTCAGTACTTCTGACCGCTCTTGATAGAATGATTCTGTACAGTCTATCTCGTATTGTGTTCGTAGATCTTTTACTGGAAAAATCATCACTAATTCAGTTTGTAGTACATGTTCAAGAGTTAGCAAAAACGAATTTGACTTTCTGGAATTTCAACTAGTGTTTCCTACTATGACTGATAACCAGTCCTTGCAAAGCTTGTTGTTGAATCATCTGAAAATAGAACTTTTAACGGGTGATAATCAACTGTTTTCCCAAATTTACGTAAAACCAATTGACTATTATAAGACAACAAGTATTGCTGAGGCACCAGTGAATCTAATAATAACATGATTCAACCTCAGACAGGAGCACTAAACTCTCACAAAGGTTCAAACTAGCAGACCACTATTATAATCCTCATGCAGTCATTGTTTACTGCGGTTCTGGCGTTGAGTCTGGTCATGAATACGCTTTGGTCAAGGATGAAGCGCACAGGTTTAGGTTTGACGATAGTCGTGTCACAAAAGTTTCTGGTGATATCTTGAATTTATTGGAGAGTCTGGGAAACCCTACATTTTGTTTTATGAAAGAGAGGACATTGGCAGATCAAGATCTTCAGATGATGTGGTACTGCAGGTTTCTCCGGGTTTTCCTGCAGCTGAAAAAGCAAATGCGCCACTGGAATCAATCAAGTCGCCCTTGAGCGTCAATTGATTTTTTTTTCGTTGTTTCATAATTTCATGATTTGTATTACTCTTTAAATTCGATTATAATTGAAAGTCAAATTCAGATAGTCTAGGTACATAATGACCTCATTTTGGATTGTTTTTCATTACTTTGGTGGATCATGTTCAACAGACAACCTGGTTTATAATTTATCGAGACATACCACACAGGCAAAGGCCGGAAAACTTGCAGGTTTATATCAGTACTGAAGCGTGAAATTTTATATCAAAAAGTGAAAAGAAGTCGCCCAATTCACATGATTTCTGTTATTGGGCTATCTCTCAGTGCTGCATTTTGATTTAATTGTTGGGTAAACTAGAATGCCGAATGCAAAAACTGGTAGTTCACCGATAAACTCAAATAAAAAGATGAAGTTATTTTTTCTTCTATGAAACAGAAATGATAATGTTAGAGAAAAATTCCTTCATGACTTTGTTCACAATTGTTTGAACTGTCAATACTTCAGAAGTACCATAACAAAATCATATCTTGAAAATATTCAGTTAGTTTTAAGAACACATTATCTTTGGCAATAAGTGAACTGATCAATTGCAAATCCAATTGAATTTGTATTTCAGTTTCAAGTCGAACCTATTCATTTTCAAGTAAAAAATGAATTCTCATTCCAAACATGGGTATTTTTATCAGGTGAAAATTAGTTGTTTTTATAAACGTTTTTCTTGGTAGTTTTTTAATAGAAGTTTTTGAACATATACCAACTCATCTGCCTGTTGAATTTCAGTTTCGTCCTCAACCAATATTCAAATCCAGAGTTCAGAACTGATAATAGTTGAAACAATATTTTTGATGAGAAAACTTATGGTGCGCGAATAATATTAACAAATATTCTCATTCATTTGAATGTCATCGTGTCTGAAAAAACTCATTACTAGTACTAATACCTGAGAGTATTGTTGTACTTCTCATGCGAATAACATTTTTATGAGTTTCATACCACTGGCGAAACAGTAAATATGAGACGGAAAAAAAATGCCATCGTTTCAGTTGATTAACTCAGGTGACAAAATTCAAAATATGTCCTGGTTTCACCAACTCTGCTAAATTATTATTATGAATCACTAGTGGACAATGAAGACTTATCAATAACAGGACATGAACAAAAGCAATTTACATTATTCAACGCCTACTCTCCTTAGAAGAACTGGCAAACAATGAACATGGAGTATCAATTTAGGTGCATTAAGTATAATGAGACTTAAGTAAAGTAGATAATGTACCAATACAATGCCGCTAAACGAGTTAAAGGCAATGCGCGCTCCAGAGGCGTCAATAAGCCGATCACTGAAAGGAAGTGACGTCACCATTGACAGCTGTCGTCTGATTTACGCCAGCCGACTGCTTGATGACGGTTAATTGATGTCTCGTGGATGCATGGGTGTCTTGATGTTGACGAATCTGATTTAGATTGAATTAGAAACTTCATGCCTGGTAAAATCTTCCAGTAATTTGAAATATTCCTCCATCATTATGAAATTCTAGAACGTACGTAGGTCAGAGTTCACCCAATATAAAATAATAGTTCTAGTGCTATCTTTAGTAATTACATATATTCATCTGATTGGGGAATATGTTGCCAGTATTCAGCCGAAAACGTTTTTCTATTTTACCAAAAAAAGAAACAGAATATATCCCTAAAATTGATGCATATAACATTCAGCTCCGGAAACGTAATTTTATACAATACTTTATCAGCATCATGGGAAAAACTCTGTTAAAATTGACCTGTTTCCAGTTGACCTATTATGGTGTCGGGTGACAGGGTAATAGGTGAATTATTATTCAACGTACTCAAAGATAAAATTCATTAACACAAAACACAATGACAAATAAATATGAAAAATAGAAAAGTATAATATGGCTTCGAAGGACTAATTTACAAGTAAACAGTTTCCACTTTTCACCAGAATGCCATGTTACTCGCTTCACGATTCGCATCAAAAAGGAACTATCCTCTCTAGATTTTTTCTTACGTGCCAAAACCGGAAATTCCTGTCATTGCTTTCAGCCCTTCAAACACAGTTCTTTAGTGTACGAACACTCGGTTCTCGAGGGTTTGATTTGAACTTTGCAATTATTTCACACTGAAATCATTTGTTAGTTTTTGGATGACTGCTTGACAATAGAGTTATGAAAAATTTCCCAACAAATATTTGTGATACTGAATGAAAATCAATGAAAAAATTAAATGTTTTTGAACTGAGTAGTTGTAGGAAAAGCCAATACAGTGATACTCATATAGTTTTTTGAGTTTTTCTGAGAGATACATTCTAATTGCAGATTGGTCAATATTTACGGCTGCCAGTCGTGTGAGGAATATCTCTTCTAAATGAAATATTTTCATGTTTCTATAACTGTGAGAAATGTGTTCATACTTCCTCACTCCATGTAACTACCTGCTACATTGTATATTGATAGTACAATGAAACTTGAACACGATGAAATATAGAAATCACTTTTTTTTCCTTCTATCTTATTTTTTTGGCCGATATTTTATTATTCGATTCAATCGATTCATCGAAAAGATATCGTAAGTTTGTTTGTAAGGGGGACAAAAAACATTTCAAAACGTTAAATTGTCTAAAGTTTCTCCTTTCTCTAAAAATGACTTCTGATTTCTTTGGCTGATCGGTGGTTCATTCTACTTATTCAATCAACCGGTAGGATTTTGGGTTTTCACTTAGTACCGTCCAACCCGTGATAGGAAATACACTTTGGAAGGTAGGAACCTTGTGATCAGAAAAACAGATATTTTACAGATTTCCATAAATTCATAACTTCCACGCTTCTGAAAATCAATGCACTATTTTAGAAAATATAGCTTTGAAATGTCAAAAAAATAGGTTTTCAGAAAATGCACTAATTAAATACATTCCACTTGAAAACTTGCTATATTGATGAAATCAATGTTGTCCGTTGGGCTATATACAATTATACAGATTATCTTCAAACCGATGTCGTACACTTCTGTCATTTGATGTCGAACATTATCGATTCGTCCTCGCAGATATTCGAATGAGTCCGATTGAGTGCAATAAAGACTATTTTTCACGTGTCGTTACGAAAATTTTCAAGAACCCAAGTCAGGTGACCAGGGAGGCCAGTTGATAACACCCCTTCATCCTATACAGCGACCTAGAAACATGTCAATAAAATAATTACGCACATTCTGTGAGTAATGCGGATGAGTACCATTTTGTTGAAAAACATTTTCTCTTCAATGTCTCCAATTAGTACCTACCGACAGTCTGCTGAAACTAATTTCGAACCGACAAGGAGACTTAGAATAGGAAAAACAAGCACCATAAAAAATCATTGAGGCGCTCTGAGAGTAGTGCTTGTGCGAATGTAGTGATTTACGTTGGATTTGAATAGTTGGAGATTGAATTCATTTAATAAAACGTTGTCAGGAAGTTTATTCCACATAAACGCAGTTCTCCAAATGAAAGATTCCTTGAACAGTGAAGTTCAAGGTGTACTGAGTTGAATCTCAAAACGATGAGCAGCCACAGTCCGTCACAAATTTCTGTTATGTTGAATGTGCCAAGTAACTTGAACACTTCTCGTGAAAGTATCTATAGGAGAGAGACAAATCTCCAACCTTCCTTCGATGTTCTAGACTATAAAGGTTGCAAGTGATATTCGTGTCTACAATCAGGCAGATGGCTTTTTTCTGGATGGAATCCAGCATCTTCAGGGTATGCTTAGGGGCAGGAGATCCATACATGAGAACAATACACCAGAGAAGGCTGATCTGAACTTAATGAAGCATCAAAAGTTGCTGAGGTGTGTTTTCCGGTTCGGAACAGCGGAATTGTCTATCCTGACATTATTATATCCGGTTCGGAGCCATTTATTTTTTTGGAAAAAACTGATGCCTGGATTTTCATTGCATTGAACTGAACCTGATTATTTTCACCCCAATTCTAAATCAGCTCAAGACGTCATTGAGATATGCAACCTCCAGCTGCTGGTGAACATGTGCATCCGCAACCGATGTCTTGGAATCCAAATGGCATGACGAGACAAGTGTGCTGTCGTCAGCAAAGCAATAAAGTGTATTCTTGGTTTTTTTCAATTTCACTATGGAAAGAGGGTTGGAGACAATATAAATTACCTGGGAAACACCAGCAATGATGGCAAAAGTATTCGATAGATGTCCATCGACGGCCACTTGCAGGTAACGTTCTTTCAGGAAGTTGGAGAGCAATACAAAAAATATTCAACGAGTCATAGCATTGAAGTTTAGCAAGCAAGCCATTATGCCCGACACGGTCAAAGGCCTCAGAAATATCAAGCGCAACAGCTCTTGACTCACCATGTTACCCGATTGCGTTATTCTAAATATGGGTGACATACGATAGAAGCTATATTGATGACCGCTCAAGATGATGGAGACTTTCAAATATTTAAAGATATGATTTACGGCTTCTTCTATGATTTTTGATATCACTAACAGCAAAGCGACTGGTCTATAGTTATTTGGAAGATTTTTCTTACCCTCTTATGCAATAGGCTAGACCCCAGCAATCTTCCAAAACGATGGAAAAGTCCCTTTTTGGTAAGACAGATCGAGAAGTTTGAAAATACTGGTGCGAGTTCATGCGAGTTCAATGACGCAATTTTTGAGTACGATGACGGGCACTTTATCAGAACCAGACGCCTTGTTGATATTGAGCTGTTTCAGAATTCGCTTGACCAGATGTTGTCGGAAAGTTATTTCTGGCATTGTGGATACCAGTGTGGAAATAGTGGGTGGTGCCTTTCCCAGAAGATCGACTGTGGAGTGGGACGCAAATTGTTCAGCTAGTAAATTTGCTTTTTCTATGGCTGTTGTTGCAATTGAACCATCTGCTTGTGTTAGTGGTGGAATTATGGATTTTTTGAAATTTTGATCAACAGCTCCAGCTACCGACCAGAAGGATCTAGATCCGTTGGGATTGGCAAGTAGTTTATTCCTAATTCTTTGATTGTAAAGTTCTTTGCTTTAATTTATCCTAGGTTTGCAGCTGTTTGGAGCATTGACAAACCCTGTTTGGTTTTCGGTACTGGTTGTTGAACCAAGGTTTGCCGTTAGAAGTTTGTTTCATTAATAAAGGAATGTATGCGTCCATGGATGATAGAATAACTTCCGTGACCTCAGAAGCAGAAGTTGATGGATCTTTGAAGCTAAAACAAACATCTAGCCAAGGAAAATTTCGGAAATGGTCTTGAAGATTCTTCCACTCAGCAGATCTGTAATGCCAAACTTTGCGCGGATTAGGTTTGTGGTCGGAAGATTTCATGGGGACGTCACCTTGACTGTGTAAATGTCTGGATTGAATGTTAGATATAAATTCAGGAGACCATCATATTCTCCATCACGGTCAGGAATCCTGGTTGGCTCATTTATAATCTGGGTAAGTGTGCTGCTTATTGCAAAAGCCTCAGCTTTGAGCCCTTGTTAGTCATTGAAATTTGAAAATTTAAGTCATTCGATATTCTGGACATTGAAGTCACCGAATATGGAAATTTTGGCACTGAGATGATTGATTTGCAGGAAGCCAAAGGTGTTTGCAAGTGTAGATGATAGTTCCCTATATTGTGTATCGCTTGGAGGTCGATGAATTTAGTGATCTTCTGTGATTTCATTTTGAGCCAGATAACATCAAAGTTTTGGGGTTCCAGCATTTTCTCTCGCTTCTGATAAAAAGGGATATTATAAAGTTACGTTTGAATCGGGAGTGGAAATCATAGCCAGGATATAGAAATTTATTTGTTTGCAGATGTTGGTGCACTGAGTTTATATTAGAGTTGAGACCTCTGATGTTGCAGAAATCGATTTTTTAGTTGCTAATGGGCCTTTTAACAGCAGCAGTTACCATGCTTTTTCCCCTCTGGACTGCTGTTAGGAGGACCCTGCTGACTATCGGGAATAGTGGTTTTGATAATAGTGAGAATAGTGGTTTCAATAATAATATATAATATCAATAATGAAATTCACTGAAATAGAAGAGGGTTCACGACTTTAAATTTCAACCAAACTAAAGATAACACCAAACAAAAATTTGACATCAACTTCATTCATCAAACATGTCGCATTGGTGTGTGAGACTACTTGTTTTATTTTGTCATGCGATCGTTTCAATTTTGCAATCGTTTTTATTATTATTATCAATATGGTATAGTGTAATGTGGAATTTTATTATAAATGTTTAAGGTATGTAATGTTTATAATCTGACGGGGAAATTGCTTTTTTATCACCACATTATGTGCGACCATTTCAAAAAATCAAAATGAACATACAGTAAGCTACCCTAAGAAGAAAGATATATGCCATCGCAGATTCTTCTGTAGAACTGTAAATGAAAAATCATATATAGTGAATCGTTTTGTTGTTTCATTGCATTAGACTTCCCAGGTAGCACCATCGCCCATTTCAGGAATAACATTGATAAATTTCTCGTTCAGACATTCAGTCGCAGCGAAGTTATTTTGATTTCTAATATATTCAGTGTAAATTGAAGAAATCACATGAAGTAAATTATATTTCAACTTCATTATAATACAACTTTTCATTCCCACCTTGTATGTTGATCTTATATCACACAGTTCTAAATGAGATTTGATTTTGTGGTGTGAAAATCCCATCAATTTTGTGAACCTGAAAATTGGAAACTCGTCAATGTTCCTTGCCGAGTTTCATCTTTTTTTCAGAATAATACACACTGTTACGACATCACGCAGAGGTATTTCAAAACCGATGCCCCATTTTCCTGAAAAGAGCCGAACAAAATGAACATCGAGTGAAATGGATCAGAAACGACAATCACAATCGGATGGTTTCAATGGGATATTCGTGCTGTCGCTGATCGCAGATCCATTATAGTTATTAAAATTCTCTTTTATTCTTCGAAAAAGACGTCGAAGAAAAATTTTGAATAAGCAGTTCCGTTATTCGAACGGAAATGAATGTATCAATTTTTAATAGAGGTTGCATCTGATGAGACACAAGAAAATAATTTTTGCTGATATTCGAAATGTAAAAGATTTGCATTTGTGTGAAATGTAAATATAAATGAGAAAATGAATTTTTCGAAACGAAATCTGAACATTGAAATATATCCGACAGACATTTATGCAGGATACATCAGAGAGGTCAGTTTTGCAGATGTTTCTTGTTGATTCAGCGGCGGAACTATGCTGAAATCAGGTATTAGCCGGGAAAGTACTTGTCTCCCGCAGATATTTACCAGAACCTACGGTGTTAGGTACTTTGGTAGGAATGTATGTTTCGAGATTTCATTTGAAAATATTTGTTCTCTCATATGTATAGGGTCTTCCAATAGATACTTTCGAACTTTGACAATTGGTAACAGCCATCTTGTTGAAGCTCCATCTGCCAAATTAGTTGTCATTTATTCAGTCTGTTAAGTCAAATCACCATGAACGAATATAGCAATCGACAACACGTGCAAATAATGAAACTGTTTCATTAAAATGGGTGTTCTGTTCGGGCAACGTCCCGCACGGTTCGTCCATTTTGCTATAATTGTCTAACCGAAATGGATATTCGCATTGTGGTGAATAAATTTGAGTCTACTGGTTCAGTAAATAATCGACCAATACCCCTACGTCGACGAAACGCAAGATCTGCCAAAAAATTGCCGCTGTCTGCGAGAGTATGCACAAGAATGCGGAACAGTCGATTTCGCGTCGCTGATAAGAACTCGGCCTTTCACAGACCAAAGTTTGCCGAATTTTGGGCCGTGTTTTGGGCCTGCACCCGTACAACTTTGAACTGACCCAAGAGCTGAAGGTGAACGACCTTAGACAACGACATGTGTTCGCTAAATGTGCTCAGGAGCAGTTGGTAACTGACCCTAATTTCCATTGAAAAGTCATCCTCAGCGATGAGTCCCATTTCTGAATGAATTGGTATGTGAACAAACAAAATTGTCGAATTTGAGACGATACCAATCCGAGAGTGTCCAATACATCTCGAAAAAGTCACTGTTCGAGAACGACGTTAGCCAGGCCATCAATGTCAACGGCGAGCGGTCTTCAAAGCCTGCCTCCTATCCTACTCAACTCAAAAAAATAACTGAATGAAATAAGAAACTCTGAGTTATTTTATGAAATTAACTGAGTAATGGTATGTTTTATCGTAAAAATGGGTTGTTACATCGCGACTGGCGGGCAGTGTATATCACTTTGGCCAACCCAATTTATATATATTGTTATAAACTGACTCAGTAACAACAACAAAAAAAAAAACATTTACAACATCTCAGGAAAATTCTTAGAAAGAAGTACAGCTAGATCACCCTATACATGTCTTGAAACACAAATTCTTAACAGGAAATTGAAAATTGTATGAAAAATTTATAATTTTACAAAATAGACAACAGACAGGAGGTGTGAACTAATGTCAATTTGAAATTATATAGTATCTGTTGGATAAAATTGGAAGATACATCATGAAATTGTTGTAAATATTTAGATATAATGGAATGTTTGTGAAATATTGTTATAAACAGCTTCCATAGTTACAAGCGTGAAATAATGCTAACGCAAAAGTCATCTATTCATATATAAGTGAGGTTAGAAAATATTTGTGAAATTGTTAGTGAAAAAATGATCTAAATTTAGGAGTAAGTTTCAAAACTTTAGAGTGAATAGTTTTTGAAATATGAAGTTTAGAAGTTTGAAGTTATAACAATTAATGGATAGTAACTAAGAAAAAGGTAACACTCTCAACGTTTCTTATCAAAAAAGAATTTCTATGTAGATCACGAAGAGTGAAGCCACGCTAATTTTCCGCTCCCAAAAATTCAATTAAAATTAGTGTCTAGCTTATACAGTTTGAATTGGAATATTGAAAATAATAAATAAAACAAGCTTTTGAGGGAGCCAGTACCATCCAACGAGTCTATCCAGAAAATTTCGACTTGCAGAATTCCTGATAGCAAGAAGAGAGTCCAAATCATATATACTATTCACTTAACTGAATTTACACAGAAAGGAAAACCAGGTATTCACCAATTGATGCAAAATTTAATAATAAATGCATATATAAAAAACTGTCCAAAGAGAAAGACTGGATATTAAATGACATTATATTCATTAATATTGCCTTCGAAAAGAGAAACGAATATTTTGAGCTCAGTACTTGACATTTCACATATACTAATAGTGCGTTCCAAACATCATTTCGTGGTTCGGGAATGCATAGAACCTAAGTTAGAGTTAATTCGATGTTCATATTGGTTTGTTTCTATTCAAAATTTTATTGTATATGATATCAAATCAATTCCAAAATTCATTCATAGGTATACCTGCAGATTGTGTGGTTTCCTGGTAAGTAATATTTGAGATTGAGCAAGAATCCACCTGAGGTGTTGAGAAAAATTCCTATACAATAAGTTGCAGAAATTTCAACTCAACATAAGAGTCTAGCCAAATTTATGAAAATCTCACAAACAATTGAATTCAAAAATCATTTCAAGAAAATTCAAAAGTATAACTTAACAACATTACAAATCATTCATTGTGATTAAATGACTCGGTTGGAACAATAAAAGTAGAAAATTTCAACATCTCAGGAAAATCATAATTGAATCACCCTATAAATAGGGCAGATGAACCACCCTGTACGAGTGTTAAAAATTCCTGAAGCTTGTCGAGAAACAGACATTAAAGCGGTAAATTCAAGTTCCATACTTTTGTACCAAATTAAATTCAGTCACAGGAAAAAGGCAATCAACGAAGATTGAAGATTATTGTTAATTGGAATAAAAATACTATCTGAATAATAAAATGGAAAGATACAGATTGTGTATATTTTGAAAGTCTAAAAATTTAGGAATTTTGATTAAAAAATATTTACTTGGATACGGGAATTTCGGAATGATAGTGATAAATTTGTATAGTTGAAAATAAGTGAGGTTAGAAAAGTTAGTATGAAATTAAGAATGAAGGATTTGTTATTAAACTGAAAGAGATAGCAAAGATGTAGCAATTAAAATTGTAAAGATATAATTATTAGAATTCAGAAGTAACAGAAAAATATTGTT
>WOGR01003302.1:0-16070 GCA_015342045.1 Leptinotarsa lineolata
TGCTATTGTTTTTCGCATGCACATCCATATAATTTGTTCAATAATGAACTGTGTTCATATTTTTTCATTAATAGGTGCACTTTGTTCAATTTACATATTTTAAACACTTTATATACACGAATTTTTCGAGTACACAGACGGTCGAGTCATCAGCAATCACCATCCATGGATGCTCGTAACACGCTGCAACACAAACACACACGCACATTCGCGCAAGCGCCGTGCGCCGCCTAAACGAAACAGCAGGTGGTAGAAAGAAAGGGGAATACTTCCTTTCCTACGCCGCGCCAGCAGTCTACTCTCTCTCCGTATTGCGAATTTTCGATCATGTCACGTGTCCTGACGTGACCCATCACAAAAGTGCACAACGCCGCTAAAGAAGTTTTCACTTCAAAAAACAATATAGGAAACGTAATCTGGTAAGTGATTATCAGGAAATGTTTTCGTAAAAGGAGTCCCATAATTTGTCACCGTTCATTTGAGTAGGGTACAAACTGATACAACTGAGGAATCACTGAGTAGTAGCTATACTGAATTATCACTTTCCGGGAGTGTCATGTGAATCCATGATATTCAGATTTAGAGAAATTTATTCATCGTTTGAAGTCAAAATTTCTGAAGACAATTTAAAAAGGCCATGAACCACAAAATATGGTCATTTGGCTCAGAGGAGAGTTACAAGAAGATAGAAAAATGTGATATTCAATCTTCAAGTGCTTTAACTAAATGTTCAGTATCTCAATCAGAGTGAACTGGATTAAATTTACTCAGATATTGCCATATTTAATATAAATGTGATTTGTTTAACGGAAGCCTGGTGAAGGGTCGACTCAGTAAACTCGTTCCATTATAATGATTTCTTTCCACGAATCAACTTTGGCCGAAGAGAAAAGAAACGTGGAAGAGAGTCGATTCTGACAAAAAATAAGTTAATAGTTGAGTCTTTGGGATTTGGGTAGATATTGATAGAAACAAATATTCTAAATCTGTGGTATCGTAAATCAGATGAGGGTCCCAACACCCATTTTGTTTTGCTACAGGTCTCCATATTCAGATGTAAATGTTTTTTTGAAAAAGTTAAATGATGTCTAAGATAATATAGGTATTTAGGAAACCGATTTGTTTGACCCTTAGAGACGCTAGAAATAATTCTCGGGTAGACTATCAGCAATCCACCCGAAATATTTTGAGTGTCAGGAATCCTGAAGTTTCTCAAGATAGGTTATAAGTATACATATGTGTTTCCTCGCAGAATAACGATCGGTCATTAACAAAAGTGTGGCTGGGCAACAAGTATCGAAAATAATCGTTTAAAAAAAATTGAATTGAATGCTCGACCAAAGACATATCAAAGTGTACGTATAATGTGTTTGACCGACATTAACTCAAAAAAATTATTTTGAGAGGACTAGTAGCAATCCATTTCAAACGTCAAAAATTCTTAAATATAAAATTTTCAGAAAGGAGTCCATTGACACTGAACTAAAATATATTTGCGGAGGGCATGAAGGTCTTGAAGTAGTTATATTCATTCATATAGGTGACTGCTTTCAGGAGAGGACAACATTTTTCTCACTATGAAATTTTCTACTGCCACTGAACAAAAAATACTGTTGGAAAAAGCATCTGAAAATATTCTTAACACTACCTTCAGATTCCTTTCGATGGCCATAGGAAACTTGAAAGAAGATGAAAACTTCTTGTACTATAGAAATTTCCAGGTGGAGACCCGCTGCAACTGAAAAAGAAATACCGTAAGGAAGAGCATCTGAAAGCAGTCATGATACTGCTTTCACATTCCTTTGGATAGCCGTAGGAGACTTGAGAAAAAATTTAAACTTTTTCTCGTACTATAAAATTCCCAGGTGGAGATACGCTGCCACTGAGAAAGAAATACCGTAAGAAAGAGCATCTTAAAACAGTCATGATACTGCCTACGGATTCTTTTGAATGGCCATTGGAGGAAGACTTGAGAAAAAAAATAAAAACTTCTTGTGATATAACATTTTCAGATAGAGGTCCCTACTTACGATCGGTTAGTAACAGAAGAAGCCAATTAGTACCAAATTATATTTGTTTTGTCGAAAAATTGAACTGAATTTTCGACCAAAGGCATATTAAAGTTTACATATACGAGGATGGATCAATTTGTTTCAACGAAATTAACAGAAAAACTATTTTTGGAGGCACAATTAGCAATCCATTCGAAAAGTCAAAAATTCTTGAATATGAAATTCTCAGAGAAGAGTCCGTTGACACTAAACAAAAATATATTTGCGGAAGCACGTATCTTAAAATAGTTATATTTATTCATAAAGGTGACTGCTTTCAGAAGATGACAACATTTTTCTTACTATGAAATTTTCTGATAGAGGTCTGCTGCCATTAAACAAAAAAAAACTGTTAGAAAGGCGATCTGAAAACATTCATGAAATTGCCTTCAGATTCGTTTGGATGGCCGTAGGGGACTTGAAAAAAAAATTAAAACTTTCTTTGTACTATTAATTTCCAGATAGAGGTCCGCTGCCACTAAACAAAGAATACCATGAGAAATAGCATCTGAAAACATTCATAAAACTGCTTTCAGATTCCTGTGGATAGCTGTAGGGGACTTGAAAAAAATAAAATTAAAACTTCTTTTTGTACAATAAAATTCTCAGATGAAGGTCTGCTGCTACTCAACAGAAAATACCGTAAGAGAAAGCATCTGAAGAATTTTATAAAACTGCCCTAAAATCCCTATGGATGGCCGTGAGAGACTTGAAAAAAAAACAAAAACTTCTACTTATATCATAAAATTTCCAGATAGAGATCGGCTGCCACTAAACAAAAAATTACGTTAAAAAGAGCATCTGAAAACATTCATGAAACTGCCTACAGATTCTTTGGATGGCAGTTGAGGACTAAAAAAAATAAAAACTTTTCCTTGTACTATAAAATTTTCAGATAGAGGTCCGCTGCTACCAAAAAAAATACCGTTGGAAAGTGCATCTGAAAACATTCATGAAAATGTTTTCAGATTCGTTTGGATGGCCGTAGGGGTCTTGAGAAAAAATTAAAACTTTTTCTTGTACTATAAAATTTCCAGATATAGGTCCGCTGTCACTAAATAAAGAATACCATGAGGAAGAGCATCTAGAAACATTCATAAAACTGCTTTCAGATTCGTGTGAATGGTCATAGGAGACTTGAAAAAATGAAATAAAAACTTCTTCTTGTACCATAAAATTCCCAGATATAGGTTCGCTGCTACTAAACAAAAAATACCGTAGGAAAAGGAAACTGAAAACATTCATAAAACTGCTTACAGATTCCTTTGGGTGGCCGCAGTAGACTTGAAAATTGAAAAAAAAAATCAAATGCATTGCTACAAGTGCCTTCAAAAATAGTTTTTCTGTTAATTTCGGTCAAACAAATTGATAATGCCTCGTATATGCAAACTTTAGTATGTCTTAGGTCGGATATTCAATTCGATTTGTCAACAAAACAAATATTTTTGGTTCTAATTGACCAGCCACACTTCTGTTACTGACCGATCGTCAGTACGGACCTCTATCTGAAAATGTTATATTACAAGAAATTTTAATTTTTTTCTCAATTCTCCTACGGACAACCAAAGGAATCTGAATGCAGTTTCATGAATGTTTTCAGATGCTCTTTCCTATCTGAAAATTTCATAGTGAGAAAAATGTTGTCTTTTCCTGAAAGCAGTTACCTATATGAATGAATATAACTGCTTCAAGACCTACATGCTTTCCGCAAATATACCTTTGTTTAGTGTCAACGGACTATTCTCTGAGAATTTCATATTCAAGAATTTTTAACATTTCAAATGGATAGCAATCCAGCAAGTAGCAACTTGTGTCTTCAGTAATATTTTTTCTATTAATTTCAGTCAAATTGATTCGGCCTCGTATGTGTAAACTTTGATATGTCTTTTGTCGAATATTCATTTCAATTTTTCTACGAAACGATTATTGTTGGTATTAATTGCCCAACCACACTTTTGTTAGTGACCGATCGTCAGTACGGACCTCTAGCTGGAAATTTTATAGTACATGTACTATATTAAGAGCATCTGCAACATGAATGTTTGCAGATGCTCTTTCTAACGGTACTTTTTGTTTGGTGGCAGCGATCTCTATCTCAAATTTCATAGTACAAGTTTTTATTTTTTTCTCAAGTCTCCTAGGCCATCCACAGGAATCTGAAGGCAGTTTTATGAATGTTTCCAGATGCTCTTTCTTACGGAATTTTTTGTTTAGTGGTAGCGGACCTCTATCTGAAAATTTTATAGTACAAGAAACAGTTTTTATTTTCTTTAACTCTCCTACGGCCATCCAAATGAATCCGAAGGCAATTTCATAAATGTTTTCAGATGCTCTTTCCCACTGTCTTTTTTGTTCAGTGGCAGCGGTTCTTCATATGGAAAATTGTATAGTACAAGAAAAAATTTTTATATTTTATTCAAGTCTCCTACGGCCATCCAAATAACTCTGGAGGCAGTTTTACGAATGTTTTCAGATGATCTTCCTTGCGGTATTTTCTTTTCAGTGGCAGCGGACCTCTATCTGGAAATTTTATGGTACAAGAAGGTTTCATTTTTGTTCATCTCCCACGGGATTTTAAGGCAGTTTTATGAATGTTTCCAGACGTTTTTTACAGTTTTTTTGTTTAGTGGCAGTGGACCTCTATCTGAAAATTTTATGGTACAAGAAAAAGTTTTTGTTTTTTTCAAGTCTCCTAAGGTCATCCAAAGGAATATGAAGCCAGTTTCATGAATGTTCTCAGATGGTTTTTTCTCACGGAATTTTTTGTTAAATGGCAGCGGATCTCTATCTGTAAATTTTTCAGTACAAGAAAGTTTATTATTTATATTTCAAGTCTCCTAAGGACATCCAAACTAATCTGAAGGCAGTTTCATGAATGTTTTGAAATGTTTTTCCCTACTATCTTCATCTGAAAATTTTATAGTACGAAAAAAGTTTTCATTTTTTCTCAAGCCTCCTACAGCGATCCGAAGGAATCCGAGAGCAGCATCATGACTGTTTTCAGATGCTTTTTTCTATGGTATATTTAGTTCAGTGGCAGCGGTTCACCATCTGAAAAGTTTATAGTACAAAAAAAAGTTTTTATTTTTTTTCAAGTCTTATACGACCATACAAAGGAATCTGAAGGCAGTTTCACGAATGTTATTTCATATTGTTTCCAACAGTATTTTTTGTTCAGTGGCAGCGGACGGCTATCAGAAAATTTCATGGTGAGAAAAATGTAGTCCTCTCCTGAAAGTAGTCACCAATATGAATGAATATAACTACTTCAAGACCTATATGCTCGCCGCAAATATATTTTGGTTAGTGTCAACGGACTCCTCTCTGATAATTTCATATTAAAGAATTACGTCACTACCCGATTCCAATTACCTTATGAAATGTTGATCATAAGAAGTTGAGGAAGAAAAATAATCTGACAACACCGCCTGTGTTTTCTCCTCTATCCCACGTGAGAGTTTCCCTACGTCAGAAATTGTGGCTAGAAATCTGTCGCTAACTTCACGTAAATGAAATTACAGGCCAGTAACAATTCCATGAAGTATTTTTGGGAAAGAAAGTTTTTGGCTTTCTAATTTTTGGAAAAGAAAGTTTTTGGCTTTCTACCACTCCATCTACTACTTTCTTTCCCAAAAATTAATCACTCCTAATTAATATAACCCCTTCAATTTAAACCCATCAAGTATGTTGTAATGCTTTTCTGAATAAAATTTCTATCATTCTCTCATCATAATAACATTTTTACAAAAAACCAGATTTTTTATTCAGAAACTGTGGGTATTTCTGAATAAAAAAACCACCACTTACAGCTATACATTCATAGAGTGATTGTGAACTATACTGAAGCAGGCGAGTGCCCTGTTGGGATATTCAGCTATCTCAGTAGGGCCTTCGACTGTGTTGATCATAGTAAACTATACAGTTATGGGGTATACCGTTGGCATGGTTGATGGACTATATTTCTTATAGGAAATTAGGAGTACCTCAAGAGTCGACATTGGGACCTTATTGTTTGTATTGTACATAAATCAAATTAACTAAATGAATAATTTGTTCTTTTAGTTAATTGATTGAATTGAAAAATAATACAATCGTTGGGCGTAGTATTTACATATTTACTCAGGTTACGTTACGCCCAATGATTTTATTATTTTTTATTTGATGTATACCGTAGATTGCTGAGGAAAGTAATGTGATGACTTCTACCTTGGACCCTCCGAAATATTTTTTAGTTTTTTCATTTTTCAATAAAACCATTCAACATGAAAAATTGTTTTAGTTAATTTTCATTTTGACGATTCCTATACAAATTTTATAACTCAGTCAAAAAGGAAAATATAGATTAATCATTAAATATCGATTGTGCTACTAATTTACCCCAACATCTTTTGGCTTATTTTCTTCAATTATCATAATTAGGAAATATAAATAATATCGATATAATATTTATCATAAAAACATATATTTTCACCAAGAATGATCAAGTATTTCATATAAAAAAACACATTTTGAAAGTTTTCGAATTATTCTACTAAAAAGCGTACATAGGCGTACATAAATGAGTCAGTTAAAAAGTGAAAAATGTAGTTCTAATTGTAAACATTCAATGTTGTATGATTTGATACAATAAATCTCAAAAGACTTTTATAGTTGTATAGCTATGGTGAGTAACAAAAATATGAAATTTATTACACTACCCTTCTTATATTATATGAAAGCTTGCCATGAAATTTAGTTGTGTAGAAACAAGAACATAAATTGTAGATAACTGGATCTTGCCATAAGTTATTGTAAAAAAAATCTTTTTGAACGGTTTTATTTAGTTTGACATGTTTGTTTGTTTTATGAAATCGCAACAGGATTTTCTAACATATAAATTGTGTAATGTAATAATGAAATCGGCGTAATTCAATTTAGAGTTCATTTTCTTCCATTTAGCGCTGGTAAATGAAGGCGTGTATTGGTTTATTTCGGGTATAACTATTCTTGTAATCTCGAAGAGAAGCAAAAATTGTTGCAGGTCAGGTCTCCCAGACATGAATCTCTACTAGGTCAATCATTTTCGACAGAAACATTTTCTAACCCCTCGCCAAAAAGTTCACAAATCTCGAAAAATTGAAAATATACTTTGCAGGTCGGCAGAAATTCTTGCAGGTCGGGTCTCCCAGGCATTGATCTCGACTAGGTCAATCATTTTCGGAAGAAAAATTTTTCAACCCCTCGCCAAGAAGTTCACAAATCTCAAAAAATTGAAAATATATTATGCAAGTCGACAGAAATTCTTGCAGGTCGGGTCTCCCAGACTTGAAGCTTGAATAGGTTATTTATTTTCGACAGAAAAATTTTCCAACCCCCTCCCACAAAGTTCACAAATCTCAAAAAATTGAAAATATATTTTGCAGGTCGGCAGAAATTCTTGCAGGTCGGGTCTCCCACAAATAAATTTCGACTAGGTCAATCATTTTCGACAGAAAAAATTTCTAACCTCCTCCCAAAAAGTTTACAAATCTCAAAAAAATGAAAATATATTTTGCAGGTCGGCAGAAGTTCTTGCAGGTCGGGTCTCCCAGGCATGAATCTCGACTAGGTTAATTATTTTCGACAGAAAAATTTTCCAACCCTTCGCCAAAAAGTTCACAAATCTCGAAGAATTGAAAATATATTCTGCAGGTCGGCAGAAATTCTTGCAGATCGGGTTTCCCAGACATAAATCTCGACTAGGTTAATCATTTTCGCCAAAAAAAATCCAACCCTCACACTTTGAGTATGGAAAAATTTCACATTTCTCATAGAATTAAAAATAAACCTTACAGGTCGGCAGAAATTTTTGCTGGTTCGGCTCTCAAGATTAAAATCTCAGTCGAATTCATCATTTTTGACAAACAATTTCCAACCATCGCGTATTGGGTACAATTGAATTCAAATTTTTCATAAAATTGGAAATGAATCCAATTAGATGAATCATTTCCGAAAACTGAACTCCATGTCTTATCCTCTGGCTATCTTCAAAATCAACCTGGCATATCGGCCCATCCTCTGGTCGTAAAAAAATTCTACTTTTGTATTAAAATCTCAATTCTAGCAGACACCTCCCCCTACAAGAAAGAAGTTAAACTGTTGAAAGATATCTCACATTTCTTAAGGTTGCAAGGGTTTGATTTAACCTCGAGCTTCATGTCTGCGAGACCCGACCTGCAAGAATTTCTGCCGACCTGCAAAATATATTTTCAATTTTTTGAGATTCGTGAACTTTTTGGCGAGGGGTCGGAAAATTTTTCTGTCGAAAATGATTGACCTAGTCGAGATTCATTTTTGGGAGACCCGACCTGCAAGAATTTCTGCCGACCTGCAAAATATATTTTCAATTTTTTGAGATTCGTGAACTTTTTGGGAGGTGGTTGGAAAATTTCTCTGTCGAAAATGAATAACCTAGTCGAGCTTCAAGTCTGGGAGATCCGACCTGCAAGAATTTCTGCCGATCTGCAAAATATATTTTAAATTTTTTGAGATTTGTGAACTTTTTGGGAGAGGGTTGGAAAATTTTTCTGTGGAAAATGATTAACCTAGTCAAGATTCATGTCTGACAGACCCAACCTGCAATAACTTTTGCTTTTCTACAAGATTACGTGAGAAGTGTTTACTGAGAACAATTTGCTGAACTGCAGACCTGAAAATAGTTATACCTACCCGTTTATTTCTAATATAGATTTCTCAACACCCAAAGTTTACAGCAGATGAAAAAGTATTGCTGCGAAAGATTCTTATCCATACATGGTAGACATGCTTCAACTGATTACAAAACGACAAATTATCATTACATTGCATAGTATTGCAACCCTAGCCAATCAGTTACTGGTTCACTGCCATCTTTGAGTCAGTTAGCGAAACTGCTGGTAATTACTAGAGATTTTCATAAAAATCTCAGTATTCAAATTCATACAACCTATACAAAGATACAAGATACCTATACAAAGATACAACCTCTGTATGAGTCTAGTTACAAATATTCAACATTTGTTTTATTAGTAGTCAACACCGTTGTGTTGACATAGGTATGATGAATTATTCAAATAACTAATCAGTACCTACCAAATGAATTATTCCGTTATCAAACGGCAGACCAGGTTGTTGAAAAAAAGTAGATAATATAGGTACGATGGTCAAAAATATATTGTGGAATTCATAGGAAGATATCATTTATTTTTTTAATGAAATACTTGACCCTTCTAATGTTCCATATAATTTTATCTACGTCATTTGTGTGTAAGCCCGATGATTCAAAAATTTAATTTCATTTATTCCTTATGTTTTAAATTTGAAATTAGTTTGAAATATATTTGAAATATTCAGGACTGGACGAACGACTATATTTTAGATGTGAGTTCAATGAAAGATGCATAAAAACCCTAGTGTTTATAAGCGTCGCTTTTGTTGGGTCAAAAACTCGACGCGAGAAATAAGATTGTCCACACTTTGTACATATGTTGATAGATGGAGCAAGAATTGAAATCTGTAGCTCGTATTTCATTCAGATCTTGAATTTATGAACCAAAATGTGAAAAATCTTTCACCTAATATTAATAATATTAATTCATTCCAAAATGTGAATAACATAATTAAAGTACCCATTTCCAGTTTGTCATTGTCGCTTTCAAATGTACTGAGCACCTCTGTGAATGGGAAGCCGAAACTTATAGTATCTCTTTATTATTTCGTAGTCAAGAGTGCTATAGGTCGAGAGTTTTCGACAATATATTTCACAGGTATACACCAAAGATATTTCATACTTCTTGGTTCAATGATAAGAATATATTTAGTATAACTTGAAACTTGGTTATTTAGGTTCTAAGATTGATAGAGGAAATAATTTCAAAAGGTTATCTAATTCTAGAGGAAATAATTTCAAAAGGTTGTCTAATTCATTGCTTCTATTTTTCTCACCTCTCAATTGTGAAAAATGTTTCTTGAACTGAGAACTATTTCTACCTCTTCAGGAATATAATCAAATTTGTCCAGTGGATTCCATCTTTCATCGAAATTTGGTAATCCCATAATCCTAATTTTAAAATGAGTATACCTATACAGATACTTTTCATATGAGACAATCTATCAATTTTGAAAAAAACTTTGGCTTCCTACATGTCTTCTATATAAAGAAAGGGGTTAAAAATTTAATGAAAAATTTTCCCAAAGATCGTATACAGAAAATTATTCGAAATACAAATTGGAACAAAAACTAACTTCAACTTTTTATCATTCAGTTTGTAGACTAAATATTATATACATTGAGGACGTAAATATTCAACCCCATTCTATTAACTTCGGAACGGGGCAATACAATAGTGTGACATAACTTTCCGTCGAGAGGGCACCATTGAATTTTGATAACCGATTGTGAAGATATTGATGTTTGAAGATGGAACTAGGAACTTCTTAACTTCGTCACGCTATGACAGATTTTTTGAAATAAGTATTAATTGGAGAGAGCAATGAATTAGTAACATCTGTTTCTGGGGCATGCTAGAACAAGTTTCGATAATTCTTGGTTAACGTGAACTTCCGATTGTATATGGTCTCAAAGAAAAAATCGGGAGGAGTCAAATCAAGAGAATGAGCAAGCCATTTCAATGGACTGCGCCTACTTATCCACATGCCTGGGTATGTCTGATCCAACCAATCCCTCACATGCATAAAAAATGTAGTAGTCACCATTTTGTTGAAAAATAGTTATTCTACCGGGATCATCTTGATTCTTGGCAACAATTTCTTAAATTCGTGGACAAATGAGGTTTTGAAGAATTTCCAACTATAAATAATCACTCAGATTTTTCTCTAGATATATGAGAACAACAATATGATTTTCCAGTATTCCTTCTTTTGTTAGTTGTCTTCAAGAGTCCAAATAGCTATTGAGGTTTTAGAGAATTAGTATTAAATACGATTCATTTCTGTAAAAAAATCTTTCCCTTACACAATACAAACTTTGTGTAACCTGTAATAACTTGTTTGCAAAGTACGAACTATAATTTTTCCAAGTCTCCAATTCATACACCAATTATTCCGCAACCGGTTATATGAATTCGAAACAGTAAAGATCGTTTGTTGAAAAAACAAGGTGATAGTCTCTGCGCTACCATTGGCCTTTTTTCAAAAATTACTGAAATGATTCTTTTTCATAGATATTTCATTCGACTTTGATATCTTGCCCCGTTCAAAAGTTAAGACGAGAAAGGACTATTTACGTCCGCACTGTATAAAGTAACGCTCCCCAAAGTATATGAATCCACCGCCTAACGAATATTCGAAGTAAAAACTGAATGAAAAAAGATGTTTTCAAGTAATTCAAAGTTCAAATTCAATCTTAAGTAGTTTTTTCGGATAAACTTATTTTATAGTTTGTATCTGAAACAAACCGTGCATGATATCACATAATTTTGTAAAAAGCTTTTATTGGAGTATTTTTTTTGAAGCTTCCCACTTTTTATGTATCGACAAGTGGTAGAAAGTCAAATAGTTTTTTTCAAAAAACATATTTTTCCTAAAAAAAATTCTCTTCTCAAACTTTCAGTTATTTTAATTACACGTATCTTTCAAATTTTCAAGCGAGGAATAATGAATTGATGCGACTTTTCAGTTTGAATTCCATGAAGATAATTACCATACAAAAGAACTTTTTCGTATCTACTCGTATATATCCACTCTCAGAAATTCAATATTTCAACAGTAAATACTCATTCGGAAATAATGGTCTTTTAATGCTTTCTTGATACTCCCTAATGTCGGTAAGTGTAGTTATAAATCTACTGAATATTTCAATAATAATTTCAGTTGAATTTGGTACTGTATTTAGGTGAGAAGTATTTTAGTTATGTTCGGGTTCGGAAAAACATCCAAAAAGAACGTAAATTCCCTACGTTTCTCATTGAAATTTGGAAGTTTATTGGGAATCATCCCGTGGTACAATTTTAAAACAGGATGCGTAACGAAATCAAATCATACCTCTCTACACAGAATATTTTTAACATGCTCATATGCGTATTTCACTTCAGTTCATGCTTACGATTTTTTCGTCATTGTTGTCAATTGTAACAATACTCAAGGTATATTACTTTTAAGTATCTACTCTTTATATTTCTACTATTCGCTTAAAATACTTTGGAACCAGTTTATAGGATTCAGTGTGGAATGGAGTGAATTTTTAAAACTGTTACAGTATTTGAACCAGATTCCTGCTCCCACTGACAGCAGTATCAACAGAAAGATTTTACCCTACATCCAAATTATCCTAGGAATAACATTCTCTTTTGTAACGGAAGTGCCCCATTTTGGATTAAAAATTTTAATAGTCACCTTATTTGTCGATATATATATTATATGCACTTTCATAATATTCATTAGGAATTTATATTCCCAAATAAATCAAAATATCGAGAAATTTTTCAAAATGTCTACTGTTTCATGTACTCATGAATATATAGCAGCTACCGAAGTAAGAAAAATTGGAAGGCTTTATGGAAATATCAGTGATATTATCAAAATGTTCAACAAATTGTTTGGAGATCGTATGTTCATAATTATTTCACTTAACCTTTTCATTATTCTCGAAGTGATTGCTGAAATTATGAAAGCAGGAAATTCAAAATTGAGTTATTGGAATGGTCTGACATTGGTGATCTATATGGTAAATACTATTATTTCTATTTATATAATACTTATTTATACAACACTTATATAATATTATAATAATTCAACTTCAATGACATACTTTATAAAATACAGCTAATATGATTATTTAGTAAGCTCTCACGTAGTTTGAGTCGATTTTTAATGTAGTATATTGTTTTTTTTTCTTGTATATAGTACGAGATAAACTTCGACTTGCCAATAACCAGTGAAACGAATAAATGTCATCCAGCCGTGTATAGCCCACTCCAAACAAAATATTTCTTCATTGCTCTAATATAACTAGGAGTGACCGTAAACTATTAGATGATCAATGGAATCTTCTTCTAGCGTGTCAGTTATACCGCATACTTCTTTTTGTTACTCAAATGGAAACTTTTTTGGAACCTGTGTAATTGGTTAGGCATCTCAGGTGTTGATTGGATGTTATACTAGATTTGATTTTCTTGTAGTTATAGTCGTAGCAAACGTGATCACCACGATTCTCTAGAAATTCCTTCTATTTCAGATATTTTTTGTGATAAGATGGTGTGATTTTCCCAGTATTATTCCTATTATTCCTATTATTGGATCGTATTATCTCTTGTGCCACTTCTTATATTACGTGTTCTAAACATTTATTCGAATCAGTTAACACTGGGATCCAAAAATAAACAGTTCTTTCAATCACCACGCGTGTTACCAACCAAGTTGACAGATTCAGAAAATGAAGAAAACTAATTCTTGACTCTAAAACTCACTATTTATATCTAACAAAGTACACTTCAACTTTCCGATAAATATAGTTGATTTCTCGAAAAAATTCAAAATTTCTAGTAAAAATTACGACAAATTTTGACAGATAATAATAAAAATAATAATGGTCTTTATTGGGTGAAGTAGAATATAACATCCAAGAGGCAAAGTTCAAAACTGCAGTGTAGAACACTACAGTTTTGTTCTACCACTTCACCTCAACCGCCAGTTACGAGAACTGGCAACAACAACAAAAAAAAGAATATAACAAATACAAAAAAACACAAAAAAATTGAAAAAATGATACATTATACACCTGATATCAATCAGCATTCGAATAACAACACACGTATAAATTATTGAGTATTTAAGTTTGTTTACCTAGTAGTTCAATTTTTAATTTTTCACTAAAAATACCTATTTTAAAATGTATTAAATGAGGGGGAAGTTTATTGTTAACGTTGCATATCTGATACGTAAATGATCGCTTGAAAAATTCATGAGTGTGTATCGGAGGAGTTCATAACCCTTTGTGCCGTAGATTCAAGTTGTGTACGTCAGTCAGAAAAGTGATTTTATTATATGGATATTATGGATTTTTATTGCGGATAATCTTATGATAGAAACACGCTGAGTGTAACGACCTCCGGTTTTCCATATTGAGCCAACAAGTTTTGACAGCTTTGATGAGATTCTGTTCCTTCTATGTACCCCATGAATAAGGCGAAGGCAGAAGTTTTGAATCTTTTGCAGTCTTTTCTTGTTGCTAATTGTGAGGCTTGATCCATAGAGTAAATCTGCATAGTTCAAAGATGAAAGAATGAAACTGTCACATAGAGTAATTTTTGTGTTTTTAGTGAGGAATTTTCGATTTCCGTAAATCAGCTTGAGTGAGAGGTGAGCTTTCTGGATTAGCTTATCCACATGGGAATCAAATCGGAGATCACTGTCTATAGTCACCCCAAGATTTTTTGCTTCCTTCCCAATTTCCAACACATTAAAGCCTATACTAATATTGAGTTGTCGTTTTACAATATCTCTAGGATTTTTTGGACCAAATATTGGTATTTTCGACTCAGATGTATTATTCATCAAGCACATATTTTCAGCAAGGGATGAAAATGTGTCGAGATCATGAATGATCCGCCTATTAGCGTCATTTACCCTGTGTGTTTCAAAAGAACAATAAATTTGGGTGTCATCGGCATAAAGATGTACACTGCAATACTGAAGGCATTTCACTAATTGACTGGTGTATATCGTAAATGGGAGAGGGTTAAAAATTGATCCCTGTGGAACGCCTGTTTTTAAATTCAAAGGCGTGGAATGTACTCCATCAAGAACAACTTCCTGGCGTCTGTTGTGTAGATAGTTTCGAAAAAAAAGAACTGAATCATCTGACAAGCCAATATAGTGTAAGATCGACAATATCAGCTCATAGTTGATGGTGTCAAATGCCCTGCTGAAATCTAGAAGAGCCAGGACGGTACATTGATTTCGCATTGAAAATATCATCGGTTACATTCAGTAGAGCTGTATTACAGCTGTGACCACGCCTAAAACCCGACTGTACTGTTGGTAGTAATTTATTACTGTTATTTTAGAAAAAGCAGGAAGGATACTGATGGCCCGCAGATCTTTCAGTTCCACTGTATTATTGTTTTTTGATATTGGAGTTACCAATGCTGCTTTCCACATAGCCGAAAAAAAGTTATTTTCTATACAAAAGTTAATGATATGTCTTAAATAAGGAAGAATAAAAGGACAACACAATGAGATCATTTTCATACTGAGTCCGTCACATCCGATGGAATTATTTTTAATCAAAGATATTGGTCGTAATATGCACATATCATCCACAGATATGAGCTGGTAGTTGGAATCGATTAAGATATGATTTTTATATTCATCAAGTAAAACATTTGATGCTGGGGTTATTGACATAGATTTCACAAAAAAGTCATTGATGCGGTTGGCATCGTTCAAGTGAGTTGGCAGATCATGTTTTTTTGAAGTGATTATATTATTATTTTTCAGTATCGACCAACATTTTTTTAGGGTTGCAATCTTCAAGTTTGGTTGATAAATAGAATTTTCTCTCTCTCATGATAGCTTGTGTTGTGAAATTACGTAGCTGTTTATAATATACTCGGTGCTCATCAGTTGGTGATTTTTTGTATTTGAGTGAAGCCTTATCTCGCAATTTCATTAAATTTTTTATTGGATCGGTAAGCCACGGTGCCGGAGGTTTTGTTATTCTAGAGATTGTAAAGGGAGCATGTCGGAGTTAAACTGTTAACAAAAATGTTTAATTTCGTGTCCACTTCGTCAGTTTCATAAATACTGAAAAAAGGTATTTTATGCAAGTCAAAATTAAAGGCTTCATTAGTTGAAATTTTTAAAATTTCGATATTGCAGGAATTTCACTGGTTTAACCGTAAGATCTACTTTAATACGGCAATATGTGAGAGAATGATCAGAAATATCTACATCCTCGACACCCTTCTCTACTACCCATCTAGATTCCACACTGCTATTAAATCTATAAGCGAAGAGCTCTGGAGGCCTATTCTAGTCGGTGAGTCAATTATTTGACTGAGT
>WOGR01003303.1:0-16068 GCA_015342045.1 Leptinotarsa lineolata
GGAATAAACTTCCTGAGAACATTTTTCCCAGTGGATTCAATATCCAGAGATTCAAATCCAATGTGAATCACTACTTTCGCACAGGCAGCGCTCTTAGAGCGCCTTAAGGTTTATCCTGTAGTGCGTGTGTTTTTTCCTTAAAAAAAGAACTTATCAGTAGCTATTATTTGATACTTCGATCGCGTTTCCAGCGTGAGAGGTTCAAATTTTATTTAGATTTCGAGTTGAAAAATATTACATTTTTCAAAAGACGATTTGAACATGAAGGACTGAGAATATCAAAAAGTTTTATTGGACTTTTCGACTCAGGGAGATGAATTTTACTCGAAAATAAGGAAAACGAAAATTAAGATTTTCGCAAATTTCTGGAGATTACCGAGTATGTTTACCGAGAGTTGCACACGAGGGGAACCACACCGTACGATTTAGCAATAGCGGATTGGATGGGAAAAATCGCATGATGACCGGGAAATCACCTAGCGTAGGAGCTGGTGAAAGCCGACTGGCCGAAAGCATCGTATGATGCCTCGGAGAGAATTTGCATCTTTGCATAAATATAGGAGTGTTCAAGAATCCTTAATTAGTTGACTTGTGAACTTGAAACAGTGCTGAACGCTCCTGAGATATTACAAGAATTTTGAGGATTTTTCCCGGGAATTGAAATTTTTGGCTGAAATTTCATTGGAACAAGCTGCGGTTGCAGTCTAGCAGTGGAATTTATAGGAAACCAGTAGATTGCTGTATCTCTAGTTCTTTTCAGGACTGGATAGAGATCTTTGAGGAACAGAGGAGTGATTGGAAGTTTTGTGATAGTGCTTAACCATACCTTAGATTGTTCAGGTTTCTTTTGGCACTTCGCCAAAGAAAAGCTGCCCAAACCCTGCCAAGGAAAAGCAGGTCCATACTAAAGTTGCTCGCACTCAGGTATCATGGGGTAAACCTTGCGGTGTTAACTGACCAGCGATATAATTTGAGATTTAAGTCGAGAGGGTCAAGCCATAATTAATTCAGTCCTTCGGACTAACGACTCAACTTAACCGTAGAGACCATCTGCTGTGCATCGAAAACCTTTCTTCCAATTCCTGCGAGCGGCCCTCATCCTAGGGTGCAGTTCAACCGGTGGGATCCTTGTTCCTAAATCACTAGCTCAGTTCACCCAGTAGGCCTTGGTTAGGAAAATAGTTTCGCGAACCAAGGGTGAACCTAAAATCTTAAAAAACCGTGAATCTTCAGTCACAATCTGATCATCTATCAGATTTTGACTGAGCCACATGGTCTCTATCTCCAACTAGTGTTTCGTTGGTTATTATGCTGATCAGTTTTTATATAAATCAAATTTTATAAATGTACTATGTTACCTCCTCTCGATACTTCCTGCTACCTGACAAGTGAGTACTGAAGATGGCGAAAGTCGAAAGCGCTTTGCAATAGAAAATTCAATTATACACTTTTACATACAAAAAATTTTCTCCGTTTTATTCATTTAAACAAGTGTATTCAGGTGTATGCTTTCAAAGAATATTAAAATGGAAATTTAGACACTTTTGAAAATTTACAAATGCCCTATAATAGTTTTGTAATGTATCCTTCCATCTTGGAATTTGTTTTCCAACAACATTTTGAAACACTTTCTTCTCATCGACATATTCTTAAAAATATTGTATCTTTATTCGCAAAAATTAATTTTGAACACCCTTGTGAACATTTTCTGTACATTTTTCTCACCAATCTGTTTGGTCGATTGAGAATATTTTACTCCTCAAAATATGCTTATAGAAATTTCAAAAATATTAGACAAAATAACTATTTGACGACACTAGTGAGTATTTCACTTTGTCGTTCATAAAGTGTTTGGGTTGAGTATTCTTTTATTTTATTTACTTAAACATTTTATTTTATATTATTTACCCCTGAAATAAGTTTTCATAATTATATTGTGTATTACTTTATTTCCAATATTGAAGTCAAGAACCATTGATAAAATTTGTCACTTCTGGAGTAGAAGTGTTCATACCTTTCATTTTTTCATGTAACCTCCCCCACAAAACAAAAATATTCAAAGATGTGAATGAATAAAATTTAAATATTTTCGGAATATATTCCCAAAAGTTCTTCCAAAATATCTGGGATGATATCAGAACTAAATACAGTCCTGAACTTTTTTGTACGTATTGGGCAAAGCCGACCCTCAGCTTTATACCAGAATGTCATTATCAAGGTACCTGAAAACACTGAATAAAGATCAAAGATGCCGCTCTGAACTCCCAATTCTGATTGTTTACTATTCTGTGACCAAGGAAGCAAAGACCAAAAAAACGTGAAGAATAAGAAGAAAAGAAGAAGAGGATGAATATTGGAAAATAAGAGGTTATTTATTTTGTACATAGTGCATGTTGTGTTTACTGTTTAAATAATTACAAGAAAATGCAGAATTTAAACGAGTGTCAGTTACAAATAAGGTTATTAACCAAACAAAATAAGTAAGTTGGAAAAGTCTATTTTTGGACTATGATTTTAACAACTTCAACATTTTCAGATATGCTGTTCCAGATGTGCCCCTTTCGGTACCCCAAACCATAGATTCTAAATCCCTGAATGACTTAGTGAACCAATTATTAAGAGATAGCAATCCAGAATTTTTGAAACCCAAAGACTTTGACTTTTTAGTGACTGAAGAGCTTTTAAGGACTCCTCTTGTAGAGCATTTACAAGAACGCAATATATCAACAGAAGTTATTGTTGAAATAGAATATGTTGAAAGGACTCCTGCTCCGGAACCCGAAGACTCACTTTTACATGATGATTGGGTTTGCGGTGTAGCAACAGCAAATAAATGGTAAAGAATATTAGGAATAATATGACATTTCCTTTTGCTTTTTGAAAGGTTTAATCCACTTGGAGATCATCTTCCCTATTCCAGATTTTTTTAATAGAATCATCTAAAATGTGGTCTGTACAAGAGAAGTAAAGCATTACATCACCAATCAAAACATTCCTGTAGAAATAATTTCATATCATTGAATAGAACTGGCCAATACTTCATGAAAAGCCATATTAAAACTCGTTAATACAGTTTATTGTATGAATTTTATTATAAAGGGTTTTACAAAAACCACAACACGTGTTAATAATAATTTCATATCACTTCCTATTACTGCATATAGCAGTCAATCCTACTTCTTTATTTATGAATAGATTCACTTAGGGAATTCAATTTGGGCTTTCATATAATTTTGGATAATATAGCAATTTCACCATAAAAGCCATTCTATTGTTGAAAATTTTATACATCACAGATAACTTTAGGAAGATTATTGTCTCTATCCATGATAATAATTACACAATTTTCATAAACATTGTCTCCTCGATGAATTTTTTCAATCAATAGGATTCTTGAGATAATAGCTCAAATTAAAATTTCTATCAGGCCTGATTCATTGAAAGTTTCATCCATAAGGTCAAAATTGTTTATATGTTTCTATTTATTAGTGTGAAAGATAGTCTTTGAAAGAATATCACAAATTTTATCCCAAACAATACTGAAGAGTTTGATTTCATAAGATTCTCAATAAGGTCCTTGATTACCTTTTATTACACAATTCTAAGCGGCGAAAGCCACTTGAGTGAGTTTTCCACTTGCAGGATATTTGAAAGGCAAATACCCACTATCTTCCTCTGATTTTTTTCAGCTTCCATTTTGTTTGCGTTTCCGAATTTTTTGGATAACTTTTTTTCCTCCCATTTGGACAAATATGTTGACTTTTTTTGTGTAAAGTGTCAAATCACAATATAATAATTTTTTTTTATAAATTTTCTGTTTGTGTCGCTAACAACAGTTTTATCATCAACTAAATGAGTCAGTAATTAGTTTTAATATATTTCAGCTATTTTAACACGTTGAAGGACAGTGGAATTATTTGAAAGATACTAATTTGGGCAGTACAGTTTGTTGAGAGATAACTCATGTTTGAGTACAACTATCACTATCACAAAAAATAATTGAGAACACAAATTTAAGTGGGTTTTGACAACTTTTATTTATGACGCTTATAGACGTTCTATCGCAAATAAAGGAAAATAAAC
This sequence comes from Leptinotarsa lineolata, assembly GCA_015342045.1. NCBI lineage: Eukaryota > Metazoa > Arthropoda > Insecta > Coleoptera > Chrysomelidae > Leptinotarsa > Leptinotarsa lineolata. The sequence continues at coordinate 4,084 of WOGR01003303.1, forward strand.
GTTTCCCTAATTTGAAGTTTAAACAATGAAACAACATATTTTTTGGCCAAGAGTTCGTTTCATAAAGTTGCTATTGAAGATAGCCACCACCACCAATCATATAAGATTGATTGTCTTGTCTTGTGATTTGAATTGGTAATATAATGACACAGTGGACATATCTGCTGAATATTTTTTGCAGATTTCTGATAATGATGGGTAAATTGTCAAAAAGGCTCCCTAGAAAAAAAGCATATTTTACCTCCCTAGAATTTCACAATGAAGCTCTGTTGTGGTATATTTTTGACTATCTATTCAACAGTATATAGACATGCATTTTTTATACGTATTTTTGTTAGATTCAGATTGTGTGCAGTATGCTTGGAATCCTATTGTTATACACTCAATGTTTAGTCTACAAATACTTGATATTTTTTGGTCAATAAAGTATATCTATTTAATCTATCTATGTTTCTTGGACATCGGAGCACAGTATTGATTGATGATTATTGTTTTTCAGGATTATCACTGGATGTTATGATTACTCTGTTAATGTATGGACAACTCATGGCAAAATTGTAGCAACATCAAAAGATCACAAAAATGTGGTTAAAGCTGTGGCATGGATAGATAAAACTGACCCTTCCAAAGGTTTTGTTAGTGTTTCCCATGATTTGACTGGCAATATATGGTCGTTTGAACCTGGTAAGTAATTTGTTTATTTAGAAATGTAAATATAAAATTCAAGATAAATGTCTAAGCTGGCTGCAATTTTTTGCTGACATAAATGATGAAATGAATTTCAATTCATTCGATTGAATATTTTTCAAGCGTATAACAGGTTTTAAAAAATGTGTTTTTCCTTTAACCATCTATTGTTCCCATACTTATATGGTTGTCTTGAAAACAAAGCAGAAATAAAATACACAACCTCTTGAAAACTAAAACGGTCAATATATAATTAAATTGATAGGTATGGTGGAAATTTTTCTTCCACTCTTTATTTTCTCATAAGACTCATAAAAATAATAATTTTGAACTGAACAAATTATTTTTGTACAACTAGGAAAAATATAATTAACAAAAAATTCGAAAATGGTGTAAAAAGTAGTGTACCAACAAGTCCTCAATTATTTTCATAAACTATTGTTTATATGCCAGACAGGCTTTTGAAGTCAAGACTCCTTTGAGACAGCCCTTCAATTAACCATAACAAAATGGAGGGAAAAGGGGGAAAAATATACATACAATGGCAGCATTTCTAGATTTTAAAAAGAACATTTGAAACGATAGGTAGACACTCATTGATCAAGAAAGTACAGCAATACTGTATTGGTGGCAAAGTATTGGAGTAGTTGAAAGACTATTTGAACGAACGAAAGCAACAAACCAAAATTATTACAAAGTTCCAATAGCATTACAGCATGGCATTCCCCAAGGCAGCATTTTGGGTCTGCTGTTGCTCCTCATACATACATTATTGATGTACAAAATGATCATTATTGTTATAAATCATGCCCTGAAAAAAGTAATGCAGTCCGCCACTGGTAGTCGTGAGCCATCTGTGACGTGGCTAGGAGAGCGCTCGGCCCGAGTGAAGTCTCGCGAATTTTCGATGATGTTAGCCTGTATTCTACATGTGTCGAGAACACCGTTACCGTCGTTCGATGGAAGTCTAAGGAAAAATCTAGCATGTTCAATTGCCAAATATAAGCGTTATCCACTCGCCTATCAGGCAGTCTAGTCTAGTGCGAGTACAGTGCGGTACGCGGAGCGATATAAAAAGGCGATAGACTTTCAAATAGTTTTAGTTGAAGTATTTTATTATATCGAAAGTGAAATGAAGTTGAGTTTGATTATTGTTCAGTGTAGTCAATTATTATTGAACCCACGGTAAAAACGTAACATTTGGTGTCAGAAGTAGGATAATTGGCTGAAAATTTTCTGTTTATGGTAAAAACAAGGGAGAGACAGAGAGGAAGATCGAAAATTATTGGTAAATATTCAAGAAAAATAGGAAAAGCAGGAAAAAGACAATCAGATGTACTTTCATTTATTGGAGGATTTAAAATCTTCTCAAGTGAGTAAAGTGGAGGTACAGGAATTTATTCAGAAAGAATTCGGAAAAGTATTTCAGGAAACAAAAGATGGATTGGAAAAAGTAGTTGACGATAAGCTTGATACGGTTGAAAGGAAATTTGAGGAGGAGCTTGAAAGAGTTGGAAGAAAATTTGAAGGAAAGCTTGAAGGAGTCAACAAAAATATTGACGAGGTTTTTTTTGGGAACTTCGGAAAGAATCACTGGGCCCGAAAAGGATTACTGTGGAAAAATGTAAATTTTTTCAACGCCAAAAGGAGAAGGATATCCAATTACCAGAAGAACTTTCCTACATACGTGACAAGGTAGCGGGCAGAGACTCCTTTATGGATAGCTCTGATAGGGAGATAAGCTCCCCTACCTCCAGCCGCTTCGGGTTCCCTCTGGCCCGGAGGGTAGCAATCTGTCAGGGTCCCTTGTCCAGAGATACGGACAGGAAATCTGATAAATCACCTGACCATGGTGTGGTACTGTCATTAACAGCCTCTGGGGGTGACACTACCTTCATGACAAGGCAGGAGATCATCGTAGCGCAGAAGGAAGATCCGATCTTGAAAATTGTACGGGAATGGATTGTTAAAGGTGTGAGGCCGGAATGGCAAGAGATCTCCAAGCACGGCCAGCAAAAAAAGGGTTACTGGCTCCAATGGGACTTCGAGGTGACCTACTCACTCGGAAATGGGAAAGCCCGGATGGAAAAACCCACACATTCCAGATGATCCTTTCCAAGACGTGTATTCCGAATATACTTGAACAGCTTCATGATAGACGCACTGGAGGGCATTCGGAGTAAATGTACGTGAGAGGTACGTGAGAGGTACTACTGGGTCAATTGCCGTCGAGACGTGGAAGAGTGGTGTTAGCGCTGTGACCTGTGCTCTTCGAGAAAGGGACCGAAGACAAGGCAAAGAGGAAAGTTGAAGCAGTACTTCAGTGGGTGCCCTTTCGAGAGAATCACAGTCGACATTTTGGGACCACTCCCTATGACCAAATCCGGTAACGAGTACCTTATGATTGTGATGGACTATTTCTCGAAATGGCTCGAAGTAGTAGCCTTACCCAACCAAGAGGCTAAAACGGTGGCAGAAACCCTGTTGCAGAACGTAATTGCCAGACACGGAGTACTCCAGGAACTACACTCGGATCAGGGCCGCAACTTCGAATCGGATCTGTGGAAGGAAATGATGACTTTGTTGGGAATAAAGGGGACGAGAACAACTACTCTTCACCCACAATCCGATGGAATGGTCGAGAGACATAATTGCACCATAAACAACTACCTCTCGATGTTTGCTCCGAAAACCAAAGAGACTGGGATGAATTGGTTCTTCTCTCTCTGTTGGCATACAGGAGCTCCCAACACGATGCGATAGGTTACACACCATCCATGTTAATAACTGGTCGAGAACTGAAACTTCCGATAGATATAATGTGTGGCAGCCCATCCGATGAACCTCAAAACGTACCCCTTTCAGAGTACGTGAATGACATGAGGGAGAGACTGGAAATCGTACACAAATTTGCCAGAACCAAATTACAGCTTTCCAGCGACAGGATGAAGATAAGGTTTGACAAAAGTTCGCTGCCGGTGAGCTTCAAGGAGGGCGATGCAATATGGTTATATCAACACCAACGTCAAAAAGGTTTGTGTCCCAAATTGCAGACACCGTGGCAAGGTAAACAAAAAGATAAACGATCTGGTGTACTGAATCCAATCATCACCCAGAAGCAAGCCTAAAGTTGTCCTCATAGAAAGACTGAGTCCGTACATGGGTCGTGATGTTCCCTCTTGGAATGTTGTTCGGGGCGAACAACCTCAGGAAAGGGGGTAGTGTTATGAATCATGCCCTGAAGAAAGTAACGTAGTCCGCCACTGGTAGTCGTTAGCCATCTGTGACGCAGAACGCTCGGCCCGAGTGAAGTTTCGCGAATTTTCGATGATGTTCGCCTGCATTCCACATGTGTCGAGAACACAGTTACCGTCGTTCGATGGAAGTCTAAAGAAAAATCTAACACATTCGATTGCCGAATATAAGCGTTATCTGCTCATCTATCAGGCAGTCTAGTCTAGTCTAGTCTAGTGCGAGTACAGTGCGGTACGCGGAGCGATATGAAAGGCGATAGAAATTCGAATAGTTTTAGTTGAAGTGTTTTGTTATATCGAAAGTGAAATAAAGTTGAGTTTGATTATTGTTCAGAGTAGTCAATTATTTTTGAACCCACGGTTAAAACGTAACAATATTATCATTGTCACTATCGGCCATCTTGTACCCAACACAATCCTAAGCAAATCTCATTTTTCTAAATGATGACAACAATCAAAATCTGCCCAATACTTAAATCTGGAAACCCAGAGAATATTGAGAACTGAAGGCCAATATCTATTCTGTATAACTTCGCGAAGGCCTGCCTATGAGATATCTGTATATGATCAAGTGATGCCACGAGTCAAACCCCTGATCTTTGCAAACCAGCATGGCTTTCTAGCAAAAAAAAATCCACTGTATCGAATCTCTACAGTATCAAGCAGTTTCTGATAGAAGTAATGGACAGATAAGAGCAATTTGACGTTATAAACACAAATTTTGCAAAGGCTTTCGACAGAATTAGTCACTCCATCTTGCTAAAGAAAATAACTCAAATGAGTTCAAATCTCTCTCTAACTCAACTTCTACGCTCTCATTAGGATCAGAGAACCAATGATGTTTAAATAATGGATTTGCGTCCGCACCATACTTATCACCATCCAGTGTGCCACAAAGCTCCAATCTGGGACCCCTGCTTTTCCTCATCTTCATACATGATCTCATCTCCGAGCCTTCGTGTGGCAACTTAGTTTTTGCAGACGACTTGGGGGTATTTTCATGTATCACAAGTTTAGAGAGCTGCCCTTACCTTCTGTCTTAATTAGACCTGATAGACAACTAGTGTCGAATCGATTAATTGGCAATGAATGTTGAAAAGTGCAGAGCTTGCTCGTTTACAACTAATACCAATATTTGACTATTTTTATATTTTCGGGGATGAAATACTACTTCGCGAAAAAGCTGTCAAAGATCTAGGGATGACGTTTGGCAACAGGTTGACATTTGTTGGCCACACCAATACTGTCGCGGCATCGGCTAGAAAAATGCTTGGCTTTGTTCTGCATAACTGTTAATCATTCACCAATATTATCGCCTTAATCATATTTTATACGTCCCTCGTTCGCTCCAAGTTAGAGAATGCTACTTTAGTTTAGTATCCTCTCTATAATGTACATAAGGAAACCTTGGAAAATGTGCAGAGGCGTTTTCTGAAGTTTCTTGCATTTAGAACTGATGGCGTGTACCCTGCTAGAGTAACTGACCACTCCACGTTTCTTCATAGATTCGGTCTGCCTTCCTTGGAGCAACGTAGAATTTCATCGAGTATTGTTATGTTATACAAAATTTTGCATAATGACATTGATGTACCCTCACTACTAGAACAATTAACTTCAACTTACCTCAAACTACTACACGTAGACAGATCACTTTCTATACCCCTTTTACTAGATCCAACCTTGAAAAAGTGTCTCCTATAAATTTGATGTATGAAAATTATAATACCCACTGCAGTGAATGCGATATTAATTTCGATCCACTGAAGACCATATTATCCAGAATCGAACAATCGAACAAACCATCATCTAGCTTACTGTCTTCATTTCATGTTACTCACAAATAATAATTATTAATATCTCTTTGTCCTCAATTCGATCTTATATGTGAATTTATTTCTTACTTTGTCAAATCCTCAATATGTCAATGTTTTTTCTATAATTAGCTTAAGTAGCCTTTATTTATACTGCATTATTATATTATATATTATATTATATATTGTCCTGTCAGGCAATAAAATTTTGTTTTTATTTTTCTTCTTTTCTTTTCATATATCAGGGTTCATTAAGTCAGAGTTCATTGAAAGGCATGAAATAACGTTATTGAATCATAACCCGTTTCAACAATTTCCTCCTTTTCTCATGAATAGATCATAATTTGAAAAAAATTATCTACTTACAATACAATCATGACTTAATAACATAAAATGAGGAGAAAATCACATGAATAAACTATGATTTTATATTTGTCATAATTCAATGATATCATTTTAATTAAATGTTATGTTTTTTGACATGTTACATGCAAATAATGAACATGCCTATTAGAAGCTCATCATGTTATTCTAATGAAGTATGATTGTGTGATGAATATGAGTGAGTCATCTTCCTTTCATGAAGTATTCCAAAGAAATTATTCTCTTTACGGAATCTTCCATTTTGCAAATAATTTTGTATAATTCAATATTTGTTATATTCATTTTATATATTTATGGCTGCACACCAGAAAGCGCTGTTTCCACTCACCATAGGTCTCCCTAGTGGTGCTAGGGCTGCAATGCATGCATTGCTTGACTCAAGTGTCCTGATTAAGTAAGGGCGCTATCCACGAATATTAAAGATGAACGAATCTGCAAAGGCGATTCATTGCAGTCAACCTTCAACATCAACTGTCGAAGAAAATTCGATGGTCAGTTATTTACAAGATTTGAACTCTGATGTTCAAAGAATAGAATTCTCTTGAGATTGATCACACTGAGTGCAGTGTTAATGCGTTTTTGAATCACTTTACGATTTACAATATCAGCTTAATTCAGCAATAACCGTCTACCATACTCAGCAATGGAGTAGCTTCAACCTCTAGGAACGAGCAAGCAATTTGTTTCGGATCAGTCAGATGTGTAGTGCAAAGTTGTTCTATTGGATAATAATAATGATAATAATAATAACAATACCGCCCGTTGGCACGACTGAAGAGGAGACTTGCATCATGCAACCAATGGAGATAATCAGAACACGCAGGGTGCTCCACAGGATTAGGCCCCTGAAGCCACAAGAACTGACTTGTTCGGATGCGGAGGTTCAGAGGGTTCTAACAAAAAGGGCTGACATCTGGCAAATCAACACCGCCGTGTACAGTGTCGTCCAATTTCTTTCCAAATCGGAAGGTCGAAATCCCGGCCTTGTGGTTCGGAGAATTTAACGGCGTGTACACAAGATGGAGGCTATAATCACGTCGGCGTGACAATACGCGTTTCGTATCCAAAGTGTGATGGATCACAGGGTGGCCAACAGGCCTTTTACGCCCGCAGTATGGCGATTAAACTACGACTTATCCTTCACATTTTGAGTCAAGGCGTGCTGCTGACCACCATACAGAACTGCCTTGATAGGATACGAATGCTAGTGGCTACCAAGAAGTCACTAGTGAGGCGAGCGAGAAGTATCGCGGAAAACCATAGGTGCCGCGAGAAACCTTCTCGCTTATTCCCAGAGCCTCCACGTGTTGTGGATAATCCACCGACCGCTGATCAGGTGGAATCCTTCTAGGACATCTATGAATAGCCGCATCCACTCAACCTAGACACTCCAACCCTAGCGCAGTTCGAAGCTTTCAGCAGAGAGCTTCGACAGCTTGAGCTCAATGAACTGCGCAACCCGATTATCCCGGATGACGTTCGAAGAGCCCTTGTGAGTTCCAAGAACTTTGCTGCTTCAGGCTCAGATAGGCTGTATACTTATTGGTGGAGAAACTACCAAGTACCCACCGCCATCTAGCTAGAGTTTTCAACTCATGACTGGATGGAGAGCAGCCGATTCCGGATTGGTTTGTCGAGCGGCGGGCCGTTCTCATTCCCAAAAGCGGAGATTTATCGATTTCTAAGATTTTCAGACCGATAACATGCTTAAATTCGTGTTATAAGTTGTTTACAAGCATCTTATATACACGAATACTCACCGCAGTTGACTGAGTATTGGACCGGATATTTTACGTAGAGATGGTCGAAGAGAGAAGTCACTGGATGTAAAGAGAACCTGCTCATCGATAGATGTGTAACGCAGGACTCCATGCAGTATAGGCGTAACCGTCCTATGGCCTAGATCGATTACCGCAAGGCATTTGATACAACATCGCATGAACTTATCTTGCATTTGCTCAGATGCCTTGCGGTATCCGACAAAATAGTGAGAAGCCTTGAATAACTGATACCACTCTGGCGGACTCGCTTCACCATAACATCTGATCAAGCCAGAGTCCAAACAGGGTGGGTTACTTTCAGAAGGGGTGTATTTCAGTCCTCCTCTCTTCTGCATTTCACTATTGCCATTATCCGTTGCGCTCAGAAATACTAGAGAATATAACTGTGGCACCCCCGGAAATCGGAGGCACAAGGTCACCCATTTGTTTTATATGGATGATCTCAAACTTTATGCCTCTGGAGAGAAGGATCTCCATCAGTCCTTGAGGGTGGTGGAAGAGTACATCCATGCTATCGCTATGAAATTCGCGATAGACAAATGTGCAATGGTCCATCTCAGAAGAGGACGATGCAGGGACTATGGAGATGATGTACAGCTCGAAGATGAAAGCATCCTCTACCATCTGGATGCCGGAGAGACGTATACTTACCTCGGGGTGAAACAACGCCACTCACAAAAGGTAACAGCAGAGAAGAACTCTCTCCGCGGCAAATATCGGCACAAACTCCGACAGATCTGATCATCGAAACTGTCAGGAAAGAACAAAGTTGCTGCAATGAACATGCTTGCCATTCCAATCTTACTATACTCGTTTGGAGTAGTGAAGTGGACTCGGGAGGAGCTGTATCAACTCGACGTAAAGAATTCGGGTCTTATGCATTTCCATAAGGGTTTGCATCCCAAATAGTCCGTTTCATAGTTGTCCTTCCCCCGACAGCAGGGAGGCCGTGGACTTTTGAGTTTGGAGTGTCTAGGTACTGCCTGTGAAGTTGTCAGGAGTTCGGATCCCCTTTTCTGCATAGTCCGCGATCATGAGTGAGTACGAATTGGAGCATTTCTTTTTAGGGCATCTACCCGAGTAGCTGATGAACTTGGTCCAGTTTTCGACAGTGAACGAGGTGATCACAACTCTGTCACCGAGTTGGAACCCATTCAGTAAAAGGCTCTTATAAAAGCCGCAGAGATCACCTCACTTCTGCGGCAACAGAAGAATAAGCAATGCATCAATAACATTGAAGACCTTGGCTTATCAAAGCGCCTGACTTTCGCTTTCCTCAGGTCGGGTGGCCTGAAGTCGGAACCTGAGGGGTTCATCTTGGCATGCCAGGATGGTGTCTTCAACACCTTAGTCTAACACAGTCGCATGATGGGTATAGAGGTTCCTGACCCCAGGTGCAGGGCCTGCCGTGAGGCGCCCGGAACCCTAATGCATTTGCTGTCAGCATGTCCAGCATATGCTGTCTCGGCCTATATCTATCGACATAATACGGCCCTAAGTGTGCTTTATTACCATCTACAGTACCCTTACGGTATTGATGAGACACCGGTATTGCCCTACGCTCCGGGGGATATTGAATTCATTGTGGGGAACGAGAAGTGCCGAATTTACTGGAACTATTCGTTCTCCACCCTCAGGCTCATACAAGCTTATAAGCCTGATGTAGTCCTTCTCGATCTCCAGAGCAAGACGATATTTGACGTGGAGTTTTCAGGTGCTGGCGAGACGAATATCATCCGAAAAGAGGAGAAAAATGAATTAAATATCGAGATTTTCTCTTCGAACTTCGCAGACTATATTCAGACCACTCTGTTGAAATGGTTGTTCTGATTATTGGAGTCCTTGGTTGAATGATGCCCTCTCTACTCTCGAATCTTAAAATCATACCGGCTTGCCGCACTAAGGCAGAAATCTTAGCCGGACAGATGCAGAAGGCTGTAATTCTTGGGTCACTGCGCTTGCTCAGTGCACATGATTCTCGGACCCAATGATCACCTACCTTACGATGTGAGGAGTGATCATTGGTTGATGATGCTGGCGCGCCCTCACGAATGTATCGGTGCTTCGGGGGATAGGGCATGACCAGGGCATACTACAGTAAAAAAATATAATAATCAAACAATGTGAACTTTCGCGGCAGGAGATAAATGTGTTGTAGCTGTTTTCCGGGTTTTTTCACCGTGGTCTTCATGATGTTTCCTCTACCTCTACGGTAGACATTATCAAAGACGAAAAGGTAACGGTCGAAGTGCTCGAGTTGTTCCCAACGCAGATTCTGTCTACCGCAGTCCAGACAAAACGTCAGGCATTGAAACATGCAGACTGCATTCAAAAACCCGGAAAATAGCTTCGAAATAATAATTATAATGTTTATCTATATAACAATACAACATATACAAAGGAATAAATGAACAGAAAAACCATAGAAGTTTTCTTGACAATTTATGGCGTCAAGTGAGTCGGGTGACTCAGATGCCGGCTCTGTGGTCTCATTATCAATGAAATCCCACTATTGAAAAATCCGAGTTCAGTCATTCACGTATTCGGTTCATTCATTTGAATTTTGTGTCCTTAATAATTATACTTTCAAACAAATGTTCCTGTTGAAATTGCTCGTTATTTGGGTGACGAATTTAATTCAATTCGTAAACTTAAAAATGTTCTCAGATGAATGTCCAATTTTTTATAATCAAACATTGTTATTTTTGAGTAATACTAATCGAACAACAAGCAATAGATAAAAGCACTCGTCCTACGGACTCCTAGTTGAGAACCAATCAACTGAAATGTGTACCGAGATGTGTGAAACTAGAATTAAGTAAATCAATATTGATTGAAGATCCAGAAAATTCTGCTGGAATGGAATATTAATTCCGGAGTATTGATTTCCAATGCCACCCTGTAAGTAAGATGCGTTCAAGAAATGAAATAATACTTCTAGAAATGTCATCAAGAATAACAAATTACTTCATAATCACATGTTTTTTGTTGTTTTGTAATTGGTGTTAAATGTATGGATAGCTATAAATATCAAATTACAGGCAATGACTAATTTGATTAAGGAAGTAGCAAATTAGTTCAAACACGCAAAACATGAATACGATCGAATTTGGAAGAATTATTCAAACTGTATTTTGATAAGATCAAGTACAGAATTTGAATATCTTCCATTGATGTATCGTCAAGTAACATTACATTTGGAAAATATCATCACATTCAAATATAATAATTCATCGATTTATCAGTATTCAAAAATTCATTATACGATATCAGTATGTGGAAACATTCAAATCTGACTTTCTAAACTAATAGTGACCATTCGACAAGATATTCAAGCAATCTAAAAATAATCAAATTGAAAACAAATGTTACTCAAAATTCGATGCATTATAAAGGTATCAAGTTTTGCAGTGAGCTACCATATGCTTTCAGTGATAAAATTTCGAAGTAATTGGAAAAATTTTTTATTGCTTTATACAGTGTCACACGTAAAGTTCGCGACATATGGAAATTTTTTTAATAATAGATATAATGAAAATTTGACTTCACAGTTAGTTTGTGCTTGAGAAATGAGTAGAAAACAGCCTCTTTCCTTTGGTCATGTGCTACTCTAAACCTGTCAAATTTGACATTCTTTTAAAAAATCCCCAACAAATCAGTTTTTTTGGAAATCCTGAAAAATGCTAAAAAAAGGAATTGCTCAGTTTCCATTTTCATACCCTAGCTCGAAATTTGGACTCTCTACTGTAACTTCGGATTATTTCCAATTTTTTTAAATTTTTCGAACCATTCGCTCTATCGATTTGAACAAAACAAGATTCAAATTTCATAACTTTGGTGAATACGAGGTTTCAATATCATGTCTTGCTTAGAAAATACACGCAATGGCTTGTTATCAGAAAAACAAATAAATTCACCTCCAGAAATTCGTATTTGTTGTTGCAAAGTTCATCTAGTTTTTTCAATTCACTGATTCGGATTTTCAATGTAACGTTACCTTACTCTTTTTGAATTCAGAGCAAGATAACGATACAGGTGCCACGACTAGCAGCGGGTGTTGCGGAGGCA
>WOGR01003304.1:0-16066 GCA_015342045.1 Leptinotarsa lineolata
AAAGAGATATGATACAAATTTATTACAAATACGATAGAAACAGTGTTAGGACATCGGAAATGTATTTAAACTTGTATCCCGAAAGACGACAACCACATGGAACTATGTTCATTGGATGTTATTGGATCAAACTCACCGGGTTTGGTTCATTTGAAGAGCCAAGGAAAAAATACGGAGCCAGAAGGGACTAGGAAACTAAAGAAAATTTAATAAATGAGGTATGTATGAGGTGAGTTAGACATTGTATCCTTTTCAATAAAAATCAATAATTCGCAGATTAACATAAACCCGTGGAAATCTACACATCAAATTTCCTCCGAAATATTCGTCATACAAGTGCTTGGAGACATCTCAAAAAAGCGGTTCAAAATGTTACAGAATACGAAAGGCGAATTTTGTAATTGGCTAATAAGAATACCTGATTTTTCCGTTTTCCTGGAAAATATAATTTGGACAGATGAAAGCACTTTTACAAAATGTGGGATATTCAACCGAAATAAAGAACATATCTGGAGCATAAACAACCCCAGACAGTTTGAGAAATTCGACCTCAAGTGCGATTTAGTATTTACGTGTAGGCAGGAATTTACAAGGGTAGAATTTTGGGTCCTCATTTATTTGACGAAATTCTGGATGAAGAAACCTATCACTAGTTTTTAATGTAGATTTTCGAAGACTATTCGGATAATCTATCTTTGGCTAACTATAACAAAATTTGGTTTCAACATGATGGTGCACCACCGGACAGTACTGGACGAGTATCTAATTACCTAACTGAAAGGTTTGATGATAAATGAATAGGGAATAATGGGCCGTTGAGGTGACCAGCAAGGTCTCCAGACTTAAGTGATATGGATATATTCTTATGGGAAATACTGAAAAATAGAGTTTATGGTCAGAGGGAATATCAAAATATTGAGGACCTTCAACACAACATTGTTAGAGAGTTCGGAAGATTGAGGAGGAAGGAAATCAATCATGCAGTGAAAAATATTCGAAGAAGGGCACTGTTGTGTTATCATGAACATGGCCAGCAGTCTGAGAATTTGCTGTGATTTACTTTTGTCTTTACATTTTAGTTTATTATTGTTATTTATTCAAAGTTCCATTTTAATTGAAAAGGACACAATGTCTCGTTTATCAAATTTTGATTGTTGATTCTGACTCCGTATTTTTTCATTGGCTTTTCAAACGAACCAAACTCGGTGAGATTTTAATCCAATAACTTGAACATAGTTTGATGTGGTTGTCGTCTTTCGTAATACAAGTTCAAATACATTTCCGATGTCCTAACACTGTTTCTATCGTATTTGTAATAAATTTGTATCATATCTCTTTTTTCTTCATTCGTGAAAGCCATTTTTTGCTAAAAATTCAATAACTTGTACAGTAACAAAATGTAATTGAGTGTAACAAATTGAAAGTCAAAGCCTATAATGATGAGAATCTTTTTTTTTTCAATCTCTCCAATTTTTCAAGAAAAAGATGACTTATTATACATCATTGAAAAGCTAAAATCTGGTTCTATTCAAAACAGAAAGAACCCAATGTAGCGCCCATGGAAAAAAATAAATTTGATGATGATGGCCGTAAGACGAAACCTCAAATAACAAATCTGAAAACCCTATTATGTAGCAGGGAAAACGTGGCAATGTGGAAATGCAATTTATTATCGAATCCTTCGAAAAATAAAGTCAGAAAAAAATAAAAACCGTTTCCTGAAATTTCTGTTTTTTCCGGATATCTCCTGATAAACTCGGAATTTCAGAACTTTCTCAAGGGCATATTGTCAGTCAGGTAAATGCGCAAATTTGCCACACTTTAACTATTTTCGTATCTCTCATAATTGTTGAGATCCCAATGGTGAGTATCGAATTTGAAACACCCTGTATAAAGTTCTCCATCAACTTTCCCTTCATTCTTTCAGATTGTGACCAGAAAGTCCCAAAAAGGTTCTAAAAAAACTTTGACTCTTCCACAAAAATCACTTTTGTTCAAAGCAGACTATTCTCACAAGTTTATCTTTGAATTGGTTCCACAAATTTGAATTTCACAAATCAGGAAACATCTCACGATCATTAATGTTTCATCTAATACAGTTTTTCGCATACAAAAATCACAATAGCAATGCATACCACTCTGTAAATTATCTAGATATTTACCTAATTGAATCACATCGAAGCCCGAAACACATTATTCACCAGCACTAATTCTCTATGATCACATCGCAACACGCCCGCTCAAGTGTAAATCCTAATAACACCGCGAACACCATCGAATCTGCAGGTTTCTTGTCTAACCGCCTGTCGGAGTCTTTACTGAAACCTCCAGAAGCTTACCTCTTATACCAGCTGACTATGCGTACGCAGAGCGTGAACAACGGCTTATTGCAACTGTGCATCGGATTCATTTGCTCCGGTTTTGTAAATTCAGCGAGATACGAGCCGAGAATTTGGGTAATGTTCAAGGGGACTGTAGTGGGTGAGAGCAATACCGTTTCAAGAAATTGATGAACTATAACTAAATTTATTCAAATTGGTGTTGAGGGACTGGAATGGATAAAATCTTATCTGCACAATTCTCTTGCCTTTTTCACAATTTCACAAATTGGTGAGAAGGGCAATGATTTGAATTGTACTAGTTGGGCTGAAAATTATAGATACATAACAATTAACCCAATAATATCAAAAATAATTGAAGTAATTATCAAAAGATAGAATAACGAGCTTCTTGGAAAACAAAAAACATCTCGATGACCATAAAACGGATTTCGATCGCTCAGCTCAACTTGGCAAGCTGATAGTTCACGCAATAGCCAAAAAATCTAGACGTAGGGATACGTACACGTGCAATCCTATACACTTGTCGAATGCCTTCGACAGTGTCTCACATGGCATCCTATTAGAAAAGCTCCATAAATACGGTATACGTGTTTCAGCTCTTCGACTCATTGAAGCATTCATTACGAACAGACAACAATATATATCCTACAATAATGTGACCTCCAGGACCATACAAATCAAACATGGTGTGCCTCGGGGTTCAGTCCTAGGGCCACTGTCGTTTATAATCTATATGAATGATCTGCCAACCTTCTTAGATATCGCAGATGTATTTATGTACGCAGACGACTCAACTTTCTTAATCAGAAGCAGGAATTTAGAAGAGATAGATTGAGTGTCAGGTGAGACACTGTCGCGAAGATATGATTGTGTTGCTGTTGATGTTGGTGAATAAAGCTCATTTCGAACAAAAAATTACCGCGTTTTCTAGGCTGTAGTTGTACTCGTAATTGTGTATTGGCAAAGGGGAGGAAAAAAGAGAAATAAGTTGCAATATCCATAGAAGTCCAGTAAAAGTCAGACTCACCACTTTCAGATAGTCATTTAAACTGTCATCGGTAGTTTCTCTTAAAAAATTCAAATTTTGTGGTTGATAGTTGAAGTATAGAAATACTGACATCATCCACAAATATATTTTAAACTGTATTTTATTGTTATACTTGTAATTCAATAAATATCACGCATGAACTGTATGAGCTTCAGTTATTTACCATGTTTATTTCTGTGCTTGTTACATGTTCCTTTTTTATCTTTTATGTTTTTGAATTAAACATTAATATTACTAGTCCAATGAAACTCCAATACAATCAGGTTTTCTTCCTACTACTAAGGAAGGTCTTAATTATCATTTCATATCTTCTCAGTTCCCATGGCCATTAATTTTACTCCTGTTTGAAACACTGTAATCTGATCTATCAACGGAAGTGAGTAAAACTAGATTAATTCTCAGTTCAGTGGGTTAATGTCATGAATGTTTCGAGAATAAAACAAATGTCTTCGGAAATATATTCATGTGGAATGTGTTGATGTATTCACGAGTTGAATTTTCAATTGCTAATTTGAATAACAGCCAATCCGCTCTCTGTATCAGGTTGCTTCAAAAGTTTTGTCCGTTTATATGGATCTACTTTAAATTGTAATATCACAGTGAATAATTATTCAATTCGATCGAAATGAGCGTCATTTGAGTCGGTACACTTTCGCCAACACAGCACGAGTCGATACATCGTCAGCATTGAAATTGCGTGCTCGGGATTCGGCGAAGTCGACGAAGGCCATTTATGCCTGGTCCTCATTGGCGGAGGTACTACCGATGAGAAAGTTATCAAGTATAGTGATGTCCAACTATTAAGATTCGAATTGGAATTAATGTTGTGCAGTCGTTTGTAAAAAAAAAACTAAATTTTCTGCTCTCTTTTCGTATCTCGTGATGAAGTGGTACTACGTAGGCTGGTATGACGTAACTTGATACGAGCGAAAGGTGAGAGTGAAAGTATATCTCGATCACGACAGGTTTTAATTGATTACGCTCATGAAATTATTATGTTCGTGTTTTTTTTTGATGGTTTCTGAGGACGCCACTTTATGATGAAATTCTTAAAGGAACAGTCATTTGTCGAAATCAAAACTACAGCACTGATGAAACATATACTATTTGTACTGTCATACCATTCAATGTTCGCTATGACAAACACATTTCAATATACATATTTCATGAAGGCATAAACGACTCCCATTTAATAATAATAATGATATTTTTCAGATTTTCTTTTCGTATTCTCTAATTTCAGTCCTGGGTTTCTATTTTCAAATTCCAGTCATTTTCATTACATTTTTTTTGTCATACATTCCAAATCTAATTATCTAAATGTACAATTTGTTCAGGCCAGTCTCAGCTCACCTATACAGTAATTTTATGGACTGACACCTGTCAGAAAACAACTACTCCCCTGGCTACCACCACGAAGGGCGTTGAATTATATCTGACAGATGTCAGTGCAGGATTCTTCACAGAAGTAATTCCTGCATATGTTGTTGGCGATACAACTTCCGGAATCGATTTTTAATTATTTTAATTATTGAAACGAATTGTTCATTTAGATAATTCAAAATATAAAAATTGGCAACTCCAAAAGTTCTAATGATATAGTCCAACGTGACAAAAACTAAAAGAAACAGCTTGTATAATAATTTCGAATGAAAATGAGAATATGGCGTCATGCTTAATCAATTTTTATCAAACATGGCTGCCTCTCCTGAGAGAGGACGTTGATCTGGAAAAATTTAATACCAAGTGAAACTATCGACTTTCAGCGTATTATGTATGCGACTATGTATAATTTCGAAAGATCTTGAATCATACGTATATAGCTGTGTACAATTTTTCCGAGTTTGAGAAAGTAAATACTTAGATATCCATTTTTTTTGTACCACTGGCAATTTGAATGAATCCTTATCTGAATTACTATTTATTTTTTTATCATTTTGAAAAAGTACTTTCAAAATACTATCATGTCAAATTTAAGATCTGAAAACTTCCATATGATGATGTATTGCATTAAAGGCCACCTTAACCAGTGATAGGGGTTGTTTATCCCTCGGAATACATAAATAACCACTCAGCCCCTATGAAATAAATCACATGACACCAGATCTTGGACTTAGAAGCCCTTCGCATTAAAAAGTTCCCATGGTGCTATTTTCGATTCGTTTTTGTTCGCTAGGGCTATGCCTAATTACCAGTAATCATAAGATATAACGGTAAAGATCGGTTTGATAAAAACGAGGGAAAAAACTTCAGTTTGTGACACCGTTTCGAGCATTATCTGCGATTGCAGTTGTCCCATACTTTCGATTTGAATGATTATATGTCATTATTGAGAAAGGCAAAGCTATGAAAACTCGCGTAATTGGCAAATTCAAGCAAACTTGAATAGCATTTACGGCTAGCTGATTATTCGTGTTTTTATTATTTCTTTCTTCGATTTCGGACAATAGAAAGGTATAGGAAATGCACAGTTAACTCACCCAGAGAGATGTGAAATGATACCTGGATTATTATTATGTCTTTTACGACTGTGCAGATCAGTATTCAGGTAAATGACCAATGCCTAAATGATCACGTAGTCTGTCGGGAGCAGATACTAATTTATTTTCGATGAAAATGGATACTGAGAGGCACACTCAAAAACTAAAATGTTAATATCACGCGTGACCGACCTGATCCAAGCGTTATTCGTTCTTTTAAGTCATTCAAATCTGAAGGTTTAGTTTGCTAATATTGCTCTTTCCATATCCCCATAAAAAGAAATCTAACGATGAAAGATCAGGTGATCGCGCTGGCCATTCAATCGATCCTCGCCTCCCTATCCACCGATTGGGAAATGTTGTATCGAAGTATTGCCGGATATTAACTAGGTAATGTGGTAGTGCTTCATTCTGCTGAAACCATTTCGTATTCACTGGAACTTGAGGGTTTCTTGGTTCAGAATATAAATTTGCTAAACTTGGAATTAAGTAGTGCCAAATAATTATCGCCATTCGAGTTGTCCTAAATGAAAAAGGGACCAATGATATGGTTTCCTATAATCCCTGCCTAAACATTAACCTTCTGAGGGTATTGCGTGTGTTCTTCTCTCATCCAGTGACAATTTTCCGTTGACCAGTAGCGGCATTTTGCCGATTGGCATCACCGCTAAGAGAAAAAGTACACTCATCAGAAAACATAACGTCTTTTAATTGGATGATATTGTTATCCAACGTGTCCATTATTTGCTCACAAAAATTAGTTCTTCTATCAAAGTCACTGTATGTGAACGAATTGGTTGGATGCGGAACAGTTTATTCTGTAAAACTGTTGTTCTCTTGAACGTTTTGAAATTTATTTTATTCGCCAGGGTTATACAGGGTGTTCCAAATTAAGTCGGCACCAATGCCAGCTCCGTTATTATTGATGCTACGAATTCGGTTAAATGAGAAAATTAGTAGCATTTTCAATGGCCTTCTCGATACCGAAAACAAAAATAATTTACAGTCGCGTTTTCAAAATTTTCATAAAATGATATTTTTTCAAATTTATATTTTTTATATAAACTATATTTTATCATGCATTTCGATTCCTAATGACATTCTCAACGACAAAACTTATATCACCTTTTTTCCTAAATTGAAAATGAGCGACTTATGGGGAAATTTCAATTTTTTTCACAAGTACAAAAAAATGTACATTGTATAGATAATTTTACCAAGAAGATTTTAATATCGAATAACAGGACAATACATCTACTTTAATTGACAATATCGTCAATAACAAATACGATATTTGAAATAATTTCTATCCAGAGGCAGATATGAACAAATGTTAGGACATTGATTTTTAAAAAAAAGACACGTTAAGTATTAATATTAGATCAAGGTAATTTCTATATTTGTTGAAAGTTATATTTGTATAGGAAAATGAAAAATAGCGAGGGAAAAAATGGAGGAATCTAAAAAACTTTGAACTGTTGCTAATATTGACCTCAATGATTTTATTATTTCCACTTCAAATTTTGTTCGGAAATTTATATATAAGTAGTAACCTTTTGTTAGGATTTACTGGTGTAGAATAATAATAAATAAACTAATGATGTAGTCGAATGACAATAATTACATAACGTTTAATCTATTGCCATCTATTACGTTTCAAACGTAACATATTTCTCGGGAAATAACAAAAATTTCATGTATCAGTTACACCAATATTGAGAGATGTTGTAAGCGTTCGATAAAGTGCACCCATGTCACATAATCTATGATTGAGATAAGTCGGTGTTGAACGATGATAAAGACCCTAACTTCCTGTGCATGCCGTCACGTTGTCTTTGTTTCACTCTGACAAACACAATTCAAGCTCGGCGATATGCAGGAATTCCTTACGAAGGGTAGTTAATGGCCCCTAACGGTACACCCTTCTTGCGTATTAGTAATTGATTTGTTAAATTGATGAATGTAGCCATTATGTTACTACATAGTAGGAGAACATCAATAATGATAAATGAAACTTTCTATGTTTTTTGCCACTTTTATTCATTGCTAAATGAGAGGTAAAAATTTTTACCTTTCATTTAGTATATTGTGTAGAAATCCTGTGAATGATATCTGGTTCAATTCCATAATGAATGTTTGAAATACAAACTGAGTAGAGAAAAGTATTTTTTGTATAATTCTGTGTTCATATAGAAGTATTTTTTTGGAAAGAATTTTTTCTTTCGTGTAATTCAATGTTTATATGAAAGTAGCTGTTTCAGGAGGGCTTTTTTCCAGTTTGTATCTGAAAGTTACTTCTTTGCATAATCTACGCATCTATATAGAGTTACTTCTTTTAAAATTGATTGCCAAAACTTTCTTTCCCATAGAAAGTTTCATTCCTCATATTTCAAAGTGATTTGTTAATTATCCGACATATAATACGAACGCCTCTCGATATCATCTTTGGAAAAGTAGATTATTTTTACGGCCATGTTTAATTTTTTTTGCAATTTGTGGAAATTCTTGATCGTCTGCTTGAATAGAATTTTTAGTAGATATATCGATAGATTTGATGTGATTGAAAGAGTTCATTTAATTCTGTTTAGTAAATCATTTGCGGCTGGTATATCAAACATTACGGTACCGGATACTGTAATGTCTTATCCAGCAACACTTTTTGTTTTCGAAAGCGATGACGTTTTCACCAGTTCTCACTCAAAAATGATGATTAGAAATTTCCATGAAATCTGTACAAATTGTACAAGCTGTGTACACTATTTGCCATAATGACGAATATCAAGACTACAAGAACGAGCATATACAATTATTATAAAAATAACTGTCATAATTCAGAATCATAGCAATTTGAAAAATACGTATTGTGCGTTCTCGTCTCTAATATTTGGAAAAACATCCACAGATAATACATAAACTCAACTACCTACCCTAGTAAATGAAGAATGTCATGTATTAATGGAGTGGTCTCGGTAGTGTAGAGGTTAGCACATCCGCCTTTCAAGCGGATGACCGGGGTTCGATTCCCCGCCGTGCCACCGTTCTCGGCAATCGCACGTTAAAAAGTAAGACCTCGTTAATCCATTGCTCGCACAAATTTCGACTTCTGAGGGTTGACGTTCGTCAGCTGGTTAACGGAACGAACAATTTCAGAACAATTTCAATCGACTCCAAATTTCGTTTTTCAAATGGTTTTGTTTAGCTGAATTTTTTATTTCATCTGGACCTATATCGATTGACAATTTGACTTGTTAAATACATTTTTCTACCAATTTTAGTACATGAAAAATATTGTAAAATTTTGGAATAGACGCCTAATTATCGTTTTTTATATATTTTGCTCAACTAAAATTGGAAATTTTAATTTTATTGGATCTTATATTATTTATTTATTGATAATCTTCAGGTTGTTTTACTTGTAAAATATACTTACTTTAGTAACTACCTACTTTAGTAACTAAAAAGTATCAGAAAACTACAGAATAGACTCCTAATTATAATTTTGCATAAAATTTGATCAAATAAAATTGTTCTTTGTTCTTTGTAGAACAAAATTCCGAACATTTTATCTCATATTTGTATCAAATATTGAAATTCAAACAGAAGATACGAACAGAAACATTCTAATTCTTATTTATATTGAAATTTGAGAAATTGCTTATATTGAAGGGATTCAATTCGTTTGGAATGCTTGGTATATTTGAATGCCTTTTGTTGAAGTCAGAAGGTAAATTTCCGTTTCACATTGATTGTTTTCACCTGGAATTTTTGTTTGTTTGTAAGTGAATTTTCTATATATCCTTAAGCGACATTAGTAAACTTCCAGCCACCGTGTGTCTTCAAATTTGTGATGTTTCTACGGTCATCAGCAAATAACTTCGATGAAGTTCAACGAACGCTATGGCCTGTGTAATTATTAGGATCGGGTAAATTTAAAAAGTCTGCGATTCTTAATCCGGGATTCCCAAAACTGTGGATACCAACAGCACAGTCCAACAGGCTGAATCAAACATTTTCCTTTTTCGTAATTCACGAATAATCTTATGTTGAGTATGGGATGGTTGTAAAGATGAATATCTCCTATATAACAGCAGGTTTTTTTGCTCAATTACAACAAAAGTTATCTCAGTATTAATCTGGTATCACAAGCACCATGTCTCCCTTGTCAATTGACATTCTTGTTAATTTTTCCCGTCTACATGCACCGGCTAACCCAATAATTGTTGCTACCTGAAAATAAACCAAACCAAGTTGATACTTTTATATCCTACAATTGTAATATTTTGTTAAAATCACCTGAAGCATCAGATGTTTCATTATTTGCTTCTGTAATGAATTCGTTGATCTGCTCGCCGTTGAAGACTTTTGGGGCATTGCCTAGTTCAGGTCCCGGCGCACTTTTGGTAATGGACCTATAATATTAATAAGACTGTTTAATAGCACAATTAAAATATAACCAGACTAGCCTAACCTATAACCTTCAATCATTAGTACTAATATTGAATTAATATTATATTTAGGTAACTTTAGGTTAGGTTTAGCAACTCTATATAATATTATTTTAATATTAGTACTAGTAATTGAAGGTTAGGTTGGGGGTTTCAGTTTCGTTTCTGATATGGTGGTGGGCAGACGTGCTGATAACGACCGTACACAAAGAAGGGTTACGGAAGCCATTTTTGGAAATGAAACTCAGTTTCTGCTGTGAATTTCCGCCTTTATAGAACGTGCCAGCATAAAAGTAATAGTGTTAACAAGAATTTTATGAAATTTTAAAGAGAAATAGCACCCTTATTCACGCCGGTTGGAGGCCAGGGTGGACCAGATGTCCACGTGGGAGTGCTATGGTTGAATTATGTAACACCTATCCCCATTCACGCCGGTTGGAGGCCGGGGTAGACCAGATGTCCACGTGGGAATAGGATTGTATAAATTATAAAGAGAAATAAGTAGAAGATGATGATTTTTTATATGTAGTGTATACGTCCGCCGCTGGAAAACGTGCCAGAAAATCACTGAAATTTCAGGAAGATTAAAAAAGGGGTGCAGTATTGCGTAAAATAAGACTTCTGCACTCCCACGAATAGACATGGCTTACTGCGCCTAAATGGAAGCAAAAGCCAACAATAGAAAGAGAGAGATAAAGAGAGAGAGGTTAGAGGTTAGGTTAGCCTGGTTATATTTTAATTGTGCTATTAGACATTCTTATATTATAGGTTCATTAATAAAAGTGCGCCGGGACCTAAACTAGGCAATGCTTATTTTTGATTTCTTTGCACTATAACCGACATTCTTCTTTTTGAGAAATGCGATAACCTTTGGGAAAGTGGCTATGCTTACATTTTTCTTCACTAAAACGGTACTTTTCAACATAGTGTACATGCTCCACAAGGTAGAGGATTTGACAGTTTAAAATTTTTGCGCCAAATAAGCCAAAATTACAACTTCTGTAATAGTTTCGCATTTCTTCACATCTATCCATATCTAGAACGAATCATAAACGTTTTCGTACCTGAATTTTGATTTTTCAGGCAATAATTATGCTGTAACAGCGGCTGCTGCATCGGAAATTTTATAAGGCCCATTTTCAAACTTATTACCGCTGCTGCTTTCCATAGTTTATTGCGATAATTGCGAAAGAAAACCATGAAAACTCTCAAAAATAAAAATGTCAACTAATCCCATGTCAAATAGTTGTCATTCGTTATTTCGCTACTGTGGTAATGATCAACTGCATTTATCAAAGCCATACCTAGCCTAGTCAAAGAAAGCACTCACATACTCAACTATGTAAATAAATGATTTTTGAAGGGAGCTTGATTTGTGAAAGATATCACTATTGAGAGAACAACCATTATTTCAATTCATAACAAGAAGCAGCCAAAGTAACCACATTTATTTCCAATTTTTGTGATTCAATCTTGAATATTTTGAATATTAAGTAATTGAAAAAAATAAAACCCAATCTAACGTAAATGAAACTTGGAAAACTCTACGAACCTCAGCAACTTTGGATGCTTTATAGAGCTCAGATCAGACCTTCTTTGGAGTATTGTTCTCGTATATGGAGCTCCAAGAACCAACTCACAAATTACTGTTACATAAAGCTATTGAAGATTCTGGTATCTGTCATTTTTTTCACCACATTACTAATTTTCTTCAAAGTTTCTTTTCCCGGTTTTCGGTAGAAACGATACAGGCCGTTTTTTTAAGCTGATCTCACTATTGCTATCTCGTATAAAGGGTAAGATCTACAGGGTCGGTTAAATTGGACAGAAGTTGCCAATTGTGATGAACCAGAATAATCTCCTTTTCAGATCGATAATATCAGTGGTTGTTTTTGAACTATTCGCCACAAACTAGAATTGTCGAATTTTGTTTTTTGGCTCATCGCCTCCATTTCGAATTATATAAAACAATTACAGAACTTTCAATACTATTTCATATTCGTTATAATCTGATATAAACTAATTTTCAGTGTGACGTTTCTTTGATTACATTTCATCATTAAGATCATTAACATTTTATTAAATCGGCCTCGATGTTAGTGAGTTATGAATCTATTCAACTATGATTGGTTTGCAGTTATAGGTAACTTTGCCTACTTATAGATAACTTTACCTACTTTCTCAACAAAAAACGGTCTCATAATTGACACTTTTTTTAATAGTCATAAAAAAATATGTGGATGTAGTGAGATATCAATGGAAATATTTTACTAGTGATACTCAAACTGCAATACTTTACATTTTTTTTTCACCCGAATAAGATATTCGTATGTAAAATAAACCTGCTGACTGTTCCATTTGAAATTCCGATTTCTGGTCATTTTCTGTTAAAGTAGAAATGCTACAAAAATTTATTTTCTCCGCTAAGCAGCATAAATCGGTGATATGAACTACCAAAGTATCATTTTGTTGCCAGGAGAGGCCAGAAAGTTATAAGAGCAAGTCAGAATTGGTTTGATCTCGGTAACGAAATATAGTCATCTTCGGAATAAATAAACCTTCAACAGAGATCTTTGCAGACTTCATCTGTTCGGAAATTGGAAAGCTGGTTGAGGTGAACATAGAAAAAACAGATACTTCTGATCATCTCGGAAAATCAAGTTCAGCACCATTTAAAATAGAACTAATCTCGTATGCAAAAAAAAAGAGAAATTCTCGACAACGGAAATAAACTAAAAGGGACTCCAATTGCCATTTCTAAGGATTTAACCCCAGCACAGCGAAACGAATACAAAAATCTCAAGAGATTATCAATTGAAATTGGATGAGTCAGGAAAGTACAATACTGCGTTATCAAAGGAAACAAGTTAGTAATCGACGGAAAAAGTTTTTTCTCGAAGAAGTTTTTAATTTTGAAGACGACCAGGAAGAAGAAAAATCAACACAAGAAGAAGAAGAAGTGACTTTTAACTGAAAACCGACTAAGTAAGGCAACGATTCTAGTACTCCTAGACTACACAAAAGCGTTCGATATGTTGAATCATAGACTTCTTCTATTGGCAATTCTAAATCATATCGGCTTTTCTGTGCGAGCTTACGATTTGATAAAATCATTCCTAACGAACAGATTACAGCGAGTAGTGTATAAAAATGAGACATCGACGGCGATTACTGTCACCACTGGTGTACCTCAAGGGAGTATTTTGGGTCCATTATTTTATGCAATTTATACTGCACAGTTCGTAAAATCATTAACACGTTGCAAGTATCATCTATACGCAGACGACCGCAGCTATACCTTTCCTTTGACCATCAGATAGTGCAGCAGCAGAATATTCTCTCAACTATGATCTGCAAAAACTTTTTGAAATATCAAATTAACATTTATTGAAAATCAATCCAAAAAAATCCATGGATATACTTTCAGAAAATCCGCTAGAAATCTGGGTTTGATAATTGACAATAAATTCAAATTTACGGAGCACGTCACGTCAAAGTTGAGAATTGGCTATGCTAATTTGAAAATGATCTACCTCCAGAGAAAATATCTAAATCAAAGCACAATGAAAGAACTATGTGATTCAGTTGTTCACATTCTAGATGTGTTTTTCTACCTGTGCCTTCAACCCTCTAGCAAGGGTGAGTAACAACCCTAAAATTTTAAATGGAAAGTGGGGTCGAGTGATATAGCATTTGAAAAGGCACAAAATTATCTTTTCAATAATACCTAAATTGTTGTATTTCACTCAAACATTCAGTTATTATGAAGAAAAACAACTACAACCATCAGTACTTTGAAATATGTAATTGACTTATTAAAATCCTACTTCAGCAAGTGCTGAAAATGTGACCCATTTGCTTCCATACAATAATACAGATTTTGTTCAAATCTATTCCTAACATTCTGTAGCATATCAGGTGTTATACTTCTGCACTCTGCTGTAATTCGTTGGCGAAGATCTTCTATGGACTCGGGCTGCGTAGCAAAACATTTATTTTTCAAGTGTCCCCAAAGGAAAAAGTCTAAAGGCGATAAATCAGGTGACCTGGCAGGCCATTCGATTGGGCCTCTCCTTCCAATCCACCGTCCAGGAAACCGGTCATCTAAAAACTCTCTTACCGGAGCAACATAGTGAGGAGGTGCTCCATCTTGCTGGAAATGAAGCCGATCATCATTATGATTTTGGTCATTTTCAATTATTTCTGTTATGAGAGGATCAATTGTATCTTCAAGCATGTTCAGGTAGACCTCACCAGTTAAATTCCCAGGAATAAAAAGTGGCCCTACGATATGACTACCTAATATGCCACACCAGACATTGATTTTTTGAGGGTACTGGGTATGGACCTCTCGGAATAAGTGTGGGTTACTGTCATCCCAGTAACGGCAATTATGCCTATTCACAGCTCCATTCAAAAAAAATGTACTCTCATCGGAAAAGCAAGTGTTGAATGATAGGTGCGGATCATCAATTAGTAGCTGGCTCATTTGTTCACAAAATTGCAGCCTTCTATCAGGATCATCTTCATTGAGTTCCTGTACAAATTTAATTTTGTACGGATGAAATTTATAGGCTTTTAATATCCGTATTATGGACGAACGGGAGACACCTGAGGCTGCAGCAAGCTGACGGGTACTTTGAGTATGATCCAATTCAACATGTCCCAAAACAGCGACTTCCACTGCTTCAATTCTGATCGGTTTCCGTGGCTGGTGTTTCACATTACAGACAGATCCGGTATCGACAAACTTTTGGACTAACTTGGCAACGTACGAATCATTCACATTTTTCCCGGGATGACTGTTATTAAAGAAGCAAGCAGTAAGTCTAGCACAACTATTATTTTGATAATAAAGTTTAACAATTTCAACTCATTCAGGAATGGAATAAACCATTTTTACAGTAAAGTTGAAATAATTTCAAAAGCAACCGAACTGAATCAATAAACGTTTGCCTAAATTCTTTTTGTACACTTATCTGCTGTTGTTATTTGAATCAAAAAACGCAAGAGATAAATTGAGAAATGTAGTAGTGATAAAAATGCCATTTTTCCGCATTTTCATCAACACCAAAAATATCGAGTAAATGTTCTTTAAGCGGTTTTTTTATAACTATTCAAGAGAAGTACAACAAATAAGGTATCATTGGAAAGATAATTTTGTGTCCTTTCAAATGACCTCACTTTCTATTTGAAATTTTAGTGTTGTTACTCACCCTCGCTAGGGAGTTGACCTGTCCGAGCATTTTTGCGTTAAGTTAAAAAAAAGGAGAAAAGCAAGGTTCATACTTTTCGTTGGACCACTCTGTATCAGGTTCAGGGCATTATCTGGAAGATAATCCCCTGAACCAAAAATCCTAACAGAAATGTCATCAAATCCAGTTGCGGTTTTATTTTCAATACCATGTAACGTTTCTTTCAATATTAGTGTCATACAAGACTACGTTTTCATTAATACTTACGTTTGCTGAATTTATAAGTGGATCATAGGCTACTCTTATATTTTTTGTCAATTCATCTGCTACTGAAAAATAGTACTCATTTAATGTGTCTGGATTCAAGTCTAAATCTACTTTTTCTGGAATTCTTTCCTGAAAGATCATCTATTATCATCCAACTCTCCTTTGATTTGTTGGTGGCACCTTCAATGCGATTTTTAAAATAATTTTCCTTTGCTAACTTTATAAACTTTCGATTCACTGATCTGTACTTCTTGTAGTGATTATGAAAAAATCTGTATATTTTGTATAT
>WOGR01003305.1:0-16066 GCA_015342045.1 Leptinotarsa lineolata
ATGGCTCTTCTCTGGATGGAATCCGGAATCCAGCAGTTTCAGGGTGTGTTTAGGGGCGGAACTCCATACATGAGAACAATACTTCAAAGAAAGTCTGATCTGAGCTTTATAAAGCATCAAAAGTTGCTGAGGTGTGTACAGTTTTCTGTTTAGGAATAGTGTTCTAAACCTTTGAGCGACAACAAGGAATAAACTAATTCCGAAACAAATAAAATAGGGGGGGAACAGTTGCTGACCACAGGGG
This sequence comes from Leptinotarsa lineolata, assembly GCA_015342045.1. Lineage (NCBI taxonomy): Eukaryota > Metazoa > Arthropoda > Insecta > Coleoptera > Chrysomelidae > Leptinotarsa > Leptinotarsa lineolata. The sequence goes on from WOGR01003305.1 coordinate 245, forward strand.
AGTGAAGTTTCGGGTGTGATTTTTATATCAGGTTTAGTCCCCATGTTACAGTCCATTTTCTCATTAGTCTTAATAAAACTAAATTCCTGGTAATAAGGAGTTTAGTTTCTCACGCGGGTAACTATAGTTTATAAAATTATCCTATCATTCAATAATTTTCTCTTCAAAAATTCAATTATAAATCTCCCTGTATATTATCCATTATTCTTCTTGCGAACTATCGAATATAATCTATACGCTACGCCTTACTTACTCCTCCGAATGAAAGATGTGGATTCAACAAAGACAGAGAAACAGTCAAAATAGGTTTGTTGATCGCTCGACCCACGAATTTTGAAATTCTTGGGGCATGGTGAAAATAAGATATTCAGTCAGTAATTTAGTGTACTGGAGATCAGCGACTTGGTATTGTTTAAGAGTTCCGTCGATTCGGGGATTATTGAAGATATAAATCATCAAATAGTAATTCGTTCGTTGCTTCAATCGGTACCAATCCTGTAATTTCTTTCGTTTTATGGATTTGTGCACTAAACTTCACTGGAGGAGATATTTGTCTTATTATTTTATTACGGAAACCTACTATTGCTTTGATGTGTTGTATGCTACAGTTCAGATGATATAATTTTTAGGGTTCCGGTTTTGGATTTTTCATTGCCTTGAAGGCACTACAGATTCTTACCATTTATTGGGCGGCGACAGATTATCTGGGTGGATCAGAAAGATGCTTCAAGCGCTGCCGAGCTTAGATCTTAAGTTTTGCCGCAGAATCGGAATTCGTGAGAATTATTTTGCCTATTTACAATATTACAAAAATATACCTGTAATTTCTGCCCCTGGAACCACTGCTACAATACTTCAAAAACAAAGAATACCAGTGCCGATTATTCGCCAATTATATGAAATTTTATTATCACATGAATATATGAGACCGTATTCTCTTATGTTATAATAATCAAAGTTTCATTTTATGAGCCAATTATAGCTATATTTGGAGATCCATATATGAACGTAAATGTAAATATCCACCAAAGTTATCAACGTGTATTTTTCAAATGATATCTAGTAAATCATTTTTTTTGACATTAATTTTTGATTATTTATGATCGGTTGTAATTTATAATTGTCGATCACATTTCTTTCCCGTTTAGGTGAGTTTCTTGGTGACACAAACCCGTATTAAACGGGTGGTGCCCATTCATTTCATGTTTTTTTTTTGTTCCTACACCCACATCACTGAGTGAGCAGGCTGGTTTTGATCAAGAAACAATAATTCAACATATGTCATATCTTTAGTGTTATTTTCTATTCCTCATTGTACATCAAAGTCCATAATTGAAATATAGTAATCTAATATTGGAATTGCCCTGTATGTAGGGCAATTCCAATATTCAAGGATGTCGAAATACAAGTTTATAGCTAGATATCTCAAATTCTCAGCTACTTACCTAATTTGACTAAGAGGACTGGACCATTATTCATGACAAGTGCACCAAAACCTCACTTCTGACCAATTACATATTTTTTCTCTTCAGTTTCAAAATTACGTCTGGCAACATTGTAAGCATTCGATCATTCACACAGTCTTTCGGATTCTTCGACTCAGCGCCTCATATTCAAACAATCCTGAATGCCGAAAAAATGACCTGGGAATATATTCAAAACCCCGCCTCATTCGTATGCATGAAAAATAAAGAACTGATTTTATAACCTTCCACCAAAGTTTTCCTTCTCTCCGGCGTGTAACGGAAAAACCCCGGAGTGAAACAAACTGATTTTCCTTTTACATTCATCCAAAATGGATTTCCAATAGACTCCCTCCGGCAGAGAATACAATAGTATGACACAAATGCATTTTACCTGTTACCTACTATGCGATATTTTTAAATGGTCATAGTTGTAACAACATTAATAATATTACTCAATATATTGATAGTGAAAGAGTGTGGTGTAGATTGGGTAGGGCAGGGGGAGCCACAGGGTCAGGTGGCAGGAAGCACCAATTTATCAATCTGGAAAATGTAAAGAAATACTTAGATCGTAGAATGTAAACTTTCACGGCCGGAGAAAACTGTATGAAGGCTATGTTCCGGGTTTTTGGGCGTGGTCTGCAGGTTTTTATGCCTGATGTTTCGTCTACTGCTGCGGTAGACGTTTTTAAAGGCGGTGTGGTAACGGTCGCAATACCCGAGTTGAAACTCAAGTTCTTGTTCCTATCGTCTCCACTTCATCAACTACTGTTTCAGTACTGGTCGCTCTATTTATATCGTTTTTCATTGTATTACCTATTCGTGTTTGTGTACCTCTTAGGATAGGTAGCCAGCTTTTATTGATATTCATTTTCTCCTTCTTTTCTATTGAAATTATACCTATGTCATTGGATCTTTATTGTCTCTCTATATATTCTTGGGTAGTAGTTTTGGGTATCACTGTGTCTTCGAATGAGATAATGTGGGTACCTTCTTCTTTGACAGCATGTTCGGTTACAGTCGATTTGTCGGTTTGTCCGAGGCGACAGTTTCTTTTGTGTTCGGAGAGACGGGTTCCTATACTTCGTTTCGTGGTTCCATTGTAGACCGACCCACAGCTACACGGAATCCGGTATACCCTTAACGTTGCTAGAGGTTCTTTAGGGTCCTTTGCCTAATAGTTTTTGTTGGCTTATATATTGGTTTTACGTGGTGTTTCACTAAGATTCTTTCGATCCGGTCTGTGACATTTTTGACATAGGGAAGGAAAATTTTACCCTTTACAACCCTGGTTGGGGTCGCTTTCGCGTTTCGCTCCTGGGACGTATGGACCGCTCAAATTCTCCTCCGCTATATGCATTACGTTTGAATGCATTTTTCAGGTGATTAAGTTCTTCAGGCAGACCCTCAGGTTCAGAGAAACGTCATGCTCTCTTAACCAACGTTTTAATTACCCCTCTCTTTTGTTGTGGCTGGTGGTTCGAGTTCTTGTTTGAGTATCTGTCTCTGTGCGTTGGTTTTCTGTACACTCTGTGGCCCAATGTACCGTCTTCACGTCTGTTCACAAGAACATCGAAGGAGGCTAGAGTCCCTTGGGTTTCTCATTCCAATGTGAATTGGATTTTTGGGTTGAGAGAGTTAGTAGAAAATCTGTTAGTGTCTCTTCCCCATCTTGCCATACCAGGAACGTGTCATCAACATAACGTAACCAGCAATATGGTTCCACGGCCGCTTGCTCTAAGGCCCGTTGTTCAAACTTTTCCATAAAAAAGTTTATTACCGCCGGTCTTAATGGGCTGTCCATTGCAGTACCGTCCGTCTGTTCGTAATATACTCCATCCTACTGAAAATAGGTTGATGATGAGCAGTGTGCGAAGAGGGAGGTTATATCGGTCGGGAATACTTCGCTAATGACCTATATCGTTTCCTTGGTCGGCACCATCGTGAATAGGGAGACCACGTCGAAGCTCACTAATATGTCTCCAGGACGTAGCTTCAGTTCTCTAATATTTTCGATAAAATGACCCGAGTCCTTGATAAATGATTTTGTATTTCCTATATGGGGTTGAAGTGAGGTTGACAGGTATTTGGCTAGTCCATAAGTAGGTGAACCTATAGGTAGGTCTCAGTGGCACATTCTCTTTATGTTTGTTCGGTAAGCCATTCAGACGTGGTGAGAAGGCTTCGGTTGCTTGCATGGTCTTTTTTGTGTTCTCGTCGGAACTGGATGAACGGATGATAAGATTCGTTTTTCTCAACATACCAGAGGTTGGGTCCCGACAGTCTTTTATATGTTTCTACTCGAGTAAAGTGGTCATTTTATCCTCAAAGTCATTGGTGTTCATCACGACGGTGGCATTTTCTTTACCAGCCGGCAGTACTAAGATGTTTTCGTCTGTATTAATACTCTTGAGTGGTTTTGAGTGCATCAGAGTCCTCGCCAGTTTTATGCGAATTTCCTCAGCAGTGTCGCTGGGTAAAGTACGTATACCTGATTCGACATTGGCAATGATGTCTTCGTGGGGCACCTTGACTGATGTCTGACAGTATCTGGTCGGAGAGGTTGACCACTGTTTGTCTGTTGTTCTGTGGTACCTAGCCTTTCTGGTGCTAACTTAGATTCTCATATTTCTTCTTATGTCTCTTGTGGTTTCCATTGTGCCCGTCGTGAGACGGTCTATTTTGTCCCAATCACTCCAGGGTAACGAATTGCCCACAAGTTTCAAGGAAGTTGCGAGAATATTGAGGATTGATAGTTGATGAAACCTACCTTTGAAATGAATTCCATGAAATAATGAATGCTCTACAGAAAAGAATGAAATTTACAGTCGAATAATTTTCAAAGGTACCGAAATGGTCAATCGAATATTCATGAACACGCTTGAATTTAATTTCACAAACACCAGTGGAACACGGAAGGACTAATTATCACGAAAATGCCGAATGCAATTATATTCTTTGATGGAACTCACGAGGAATTAATTATGTTCCTGGAATAATCAGTAACAATTCGTTTTTTTTATCAGATCTATGTATGAATTCATCTACATTCACAATTAATTATTGGTTATCAAATGAGAATTATATAAATGGCTGAATTTTGTTACAGGAATATGCACAAAGACCATTGTCACGGAGTTCCAGGACTTTGCGAGGCAATGAAACCCACAAATGGAACTGAGCTGCTGAAATATTTGAGGAAAGTTGATTTTCAAGGTGAGGTTTTCGTCTTCTGTTAAATGATTATATGATAGTTGTGTTAAACTGTATGAAGGCTATTTTTCGTGTTTTTTTGGCCGTGGTCTGCAGGTTTTTATGCTTGACGTTTCGTCTACTGCTGCGGTAGATATTTCCAAAAGCGGTGTGGTACCGGTCGCAATACCCGAGTTGAAGCTCGGGTTCTTGTTCCTATCGTCTCCACTCCATCAACTACTATTTCAGTACTGGTCGCTCTATTTGTAATGTTCTTCATTGTATTACCTGTTCGTGTTTGTATACCTCTCAGGATAGGTAGCCAGCTTTTATTGATATTCATTGTCTCTACCTTGTGGGTACCTTCTTCATTGAGAGCTTTGGCTACAGCCGATTTGTCGGTTTGTCCAAGGCGACAGTTTCTTTTGTGTTCGGAGAGACGGTTCCCTATACTTTGTTTCGTGGTTCTAATGTATATCGACCCGCAGCTACATGGAATCCAGTATACCCCTGACGTTGCTAGAGGTTCTTTAGGGTCCTTCACTGACCTGAAACTCTGCCTGATGGTTTTTGTTGGCTTAAATATTGGTTTTACGTCGTGTTTCTCTAAGATTCTTTCAATTCGGTTTGTGACATTTTTGAAAAATGGAAGGAAAGCTTTACCCTTGACTGCCCTGGTTGGGATTGCTTTGGAGTTATCTCTCCTTGGACGTATGGCCCGCTAGAATCCTCCTCCGCTGTAGCTATTACGTTTGAATGCATTTTTCAGGTGATTAAGTTCTTCAGGCAGACCCTCAGGTTCATAGATACTTCGTGCTCTCCAACCAATGTTTTAATCACCCCTGTCTTCTGTTGGGGCTGGTGGTCCGAGTTCTTGTTTAAGTATCTGTCTGTGTGCGTTGGTTTTCTGTACACTCTCTGGCCCATTGTACCGTCTTCACGTCTGTTCACAAGAACATCCAAGAAGGCTAGATTCCCTTGGGTTTCTCGTTCCATTGTGAATTGGAATTTTGGGTTGAGCGAGTTAAGATGTGGTAGAAACTCTGTTAGTGTTTCTTCACCATCTTGCCATACCACGAACGTGTCATCAACATAACGTAACCAAGCAATATGGTTTCACTTCCGTTTGCTCTAAGGCCTGTTGTTCGAACTAACAGCGCCAGGGGTATACTGGATTCCATATAGCTGCGTGTTGGTCTAAATTGGAACAAGGAAACGAAATATGAGGACCCGTCTCTCCGAACCCAAAAGAAAATGTCGCCTCGAACAAACTGGCAAATCAGCTGTAGCCAAACATGCTCTCAACGGAAAAGGTACCCATATTATCTCATTGGAAGCCACAGAGATACTCAACAACTATTACCCAACATTTATAGAGAGGCAACAGAAATCTAAAAATATAGGGATAATTTCAATAGAAAAAAGGAAACAATGAATATCAATAAAAGCTGAAAAAGAACAATGTAAATAGAGCGACCAGTAGTACTGAAATAGAAGTTGATTGGGTGGAGACGATAGGAATAAGAACCCGAGCTTTACCTCTTATTGCAACCGTTACCACATAGCCTTTGAAAATGTCTACCGCAGCAGTAAACGAAACGTCAGGCATGAGAACCTGCAGACCAGGGCCGAAAAACCCGAAAAATAGCCTTCACATATTTATCTCCGGCCGTGAATAATTACATTCTTCAAGTTGTGTTAATGTTAGCTTCCGGGTTTCTTGGCTGTGGTCTGCAGGTTCTTATGGCTGACGTTTCGTCTACTAATGCGGTAGATATCATCAAAAGCAATGTGGTAACGGTCGTAGTGCCTGAGTTTGTTCTCAGGTTGCCGTTGGCGTTGTTACGAAAGCATTAACTACAATGCTGGTATTTGACTCTATTTCATATTAATATTAGTGGACTTAGAGTAGTTTCTTCTAAACCTGACCTCGTTTTCGTACATTCAAGGACAGGTAGCCAGATTTTATTGATGTTCTCTGCCTCTTCTTCTCTATTCAAATCATTCCTGTGTTTTGAAATTTCTAATGCCTATCTATATACTCTGGGATAGTTATTTTGAGTTTTATGTCAAAATGTCATCGATTTTTACTCATCATCAATGAATGTGTACCTTTTTCCATTTCTGTTTTGAATTAAGTGTTAAAACTGATATTTTTCATGTCATCAGGAAGGCTGTTATACTCGTACATTTTAATTTGAATTATTCAATTGTATGTTGACACTATTTACTATGTTTTACAAAAATATCTAATACCAAAATCATTATAAAAAACTTTTTTCAAGAAGCCATCACCATGTATTTCAAAAGAAGATATTTTGAAAAAATATGTGTATCTGGAGTTTTTTTTTTCAAAATTGATCCAGAAATGACCCCTTGGAATATCAGTATGTTACCAAGAGCTACCCTCTCTTGGGTTTTCGCTCACCTGAAGGTACCATCTACTCATTTATTAATTTATTTATATGCAATTTGGAATACAAACAGGTGTCCTAAAAATCAATGACGATGAAGAACAAATATATAAATAAGCTGTTAACCTACTTATGATTATAGATTAAAAATTTCAATGGTTGGAAACAATTTTGGAAGGTTTTCTGAAAGCAAATAAAGACATACAGAAAACATCGAGGTTACCACAGTGTTTGTGGAACTAATCACACATTATAGTAATTAGATAATTTTGAAGTTATGCTTCTTTTGGCGTGTTAGGGAAAAATGATGAGAGTAAATTTCAATGATGCGCGTGCGTACTGTCACTGAAAACCGACACCCTGAAGAAAGCTTCTTCTTCTTCTTCAATTTATATGGCTGTTGCTTCTCACTTCAGCGCATTTGGCCAAACTCCTCCTGTCCATAGAAGCTCCGTCCTGGGGCACAGCTGTCTTGCTCAAGACGAAGCTGCCACATTAAGTGTTCTCATTCACGTTTTTTTTCATAACAAAGCAACTTTTCAAATCATGTCTTTGAAACGTCGAAAAATTTAATCAGATCGGCAGACAAAAAAACACAAAAATTCAGAGTCCTTCATTGTCATAATTCAAGATAGGTACATCCCACTCATTGAAAAAATTCACTGGATACTCAGCGACATGGAAACACCCGAAGAACTTCCATCACACTCCGCTAGATAAATACTTCAGTGCCACTCCAGTTACTCCAGTTTTCCATTACCGAAAACTACTGGTTTGGCTGGAAGCCACAAACTCACCGAAGGATTAATTCTATTGAAAGAAAGTAGGTACACGTACAGCCACAGAATGGCGCTATTCTCTGATAGAGTTGGGGCAAATTTTTTTGTGCAATTGAATAGGTGAAGTTGGGGGGAGGAATGTATCCGTTTTAAGACAAGAGCTTTGACGTTATTCGTGCTTCGCGTTCGAGATACGTTTGTTGAGGGTAGTTTGGACTGATTGGGTTGTAGATTGTTCTGAAGTCCACTGGAGTTTTGAACTCCAGACGAAATAAACTTGAAACATATTAAGAATGGACAAAAACATATTAGGTTTTTTCCGAAGTTTCGTCCGTTTCAATGTAGCTCCAGTATACCGGGTGATTCTCTAAGGTGGCTCACCCTTATAACTTTTTCATCACTGGAGATAGAGAAACGAAATTTGGGGGTTGTATATTATAGTTCAATTTACATTTTTTGACATATTTACATGACCCCAACTTTCGACTTTCGAATGAGACATCCTACACATTTTTAATTAATTCGATTGAGAATGAAATTCTGAATCCAACAATACTTCATTTGTCAATAATTGACATACAAAATCATTTTTATTCCAATTTTTATTTTTTGATCTAGAATGCCGTGGATCGTGTAAATCGCTTCATTCTTGATCAAGTAACATGGAAAAACTACGACTGTGAGGCTCATGACTCCACAGTGGCAAATATGAACTTTTCCAGTCAACTTGATTGAGGGGGTGGCTTGTCGGCTTTTTGTGGAAGATCATTTTCTTACGAATAATTTGATGCCACACAATTGCAGCCTCCAACAGAGAGCTTCGACAGCCTGAGCTCAATAAACTGCGCAATCCGATAAACTCGGATACCGTTCGAAGAGCCCTTGTGGATTCCAAGAACTTTGCTGTTCCAAGCCCAGATGGGCTGAACACTTATTGGTGCAAAAACTACCAAGCACCCACCGCCATCTGGCCAGAGTTTTCAAGTCATGGCTGATTCCGGATTGGTTTAACAAGGGGCGGACCGTTCTCATCCTCAAAAACAAAGATTCGTCGATTCCTAAGGATTACAGACCGATAAAATGCCTAATTTCGTGTTATAAGTTGTTTACGAGCATCTTATACACACGAATACTCACCGCAGTTGACCGAGTGTTTGAACGGATATTTAAGCAGAGAGGGTTGAAGAGAGGAGTCGTTGGATGTAAAGAGATCCTGCTCATCGATAGATGTGTAACGCAGGAGTCGATTCAATATAAGCGTAATCTCTCTAGGGCCTGGATCGATTACCGCAAGGCATATGATACAACATCGCATGAGCTCATCTTGCATTTGCTCAGATGCCTTGATGTACCCGACAATATAGTGAGATGCCCTAAACAACTGATACCACTCTGGCGGGACTCGCTTCACCATAACATCTGGTCGAGCCAGAGTCCAAACAGACTGGGTCACTTTCAGAAGAGGTGTATTTCAGGACGATTTTCTCAGTCCCCTTCTCTTCTGCATCTCACTATTGCCATTATCCGTTGCGCTCAGAAATACTCGAGGGGAAAACTGCGGCACCCCCATAAACCGGAGGCACAAGGTCACCCATTTGTTTTATGTAGATGATCCCAAACTTTATGTCTGGAGAGAAGGATCTCCATCAGTCCTCAAGGGTAGTGGAAAAGTAAACGCATGCTATCGATATGAAATTCGGGATAGACAAATGTGCAATGGTCCATCTCGAAAGAGGATGATGCGGGGACTATGGAGAGGATGTGGCAGCTCGTAGATGGAAGCATCCTACACCATCTGGAAGCCGGAGAGACCTATACAAAGTTGCTGCAGCAAATATGCTTGCCGTTCCAATCTTACTCTACTCGTTTGGAGTAGTGAAGTGGACCCGAGAGGAGCTGTATCAAATCGACATAAAAACTCGAAACATGATGCATCTCCATAGGAGTTTGAATCCCAAATCGTCCGTTTCACGGTTGTACTTCCTCCGACAACAGGGAGGCCGTGGATTTTTGAGTTTGGAGTGTTTACGTGACAGAATGGTACTGAATGTTGCCTGTAAAGTCGTCAAGAGTTTGGATCCCCTTCTCTGCATGCTCGGTGACCATGAGAGAGCAGGAATCGGAGACTTTCTCTTCAAAGCAGCTGCCCAAGCAGCTGATGAACTCGGTTTAGTTTCCGACACTGAACGAGGTGATCACAACCCTGTCACCTAGTTGAAAACCGTTCAGCAAAAGGCTCACATAAAAGCCGCAGAGATCACCTCACTTCTGCGACAACACAAGAATAAGCCAATGCATGGGGGTCTTTTCAACGACATTGAAGACATTGGGTAATCAAAGCGCCTGACTTTCGCTTTCCTCAGGTCGAGTGGGCTGAAGTCGGAAACTGAAGGGTTCATCATGGCATGCCAGGATGGTGTCTTCAACACCTTAGTCTAACGCAGTTGCGTGATGGGTATAGAGGTTCCTGACACAAGGTGTAAGGCCTGCCGCGAGGCGTCCGAGACCCTAATACCCTTGCTGTCAGCATGTCCAGCATATGCGGTCTCGGCCTATATCCATCGACATAACGTGGCCCTTAGAGTGCTTTATCACCATCTACGGCATTCTTACGGTATTAACGAGACATCGATGTTGCCCCACGCTCCGAAATATATTGAATCCGTTGTGGGAAACGAGAAGTGCCGAATTTATTGGAACTAGTCGTTCCCCACCCTCAGGCTACTACAAGCTAATAAGCCTAATGTAGTCCTACTTGACCACCAGAACATGACGATATTTGTCGTGGAGTTCTCAGCTCCTGGCGAGACGAATATCGTCAGAAGAGAGGAGGAGAAACGGATCAAATATCGAAATTTTCTCTTCAAACTCCGCAGACTCTATCCAGACTACTCTGTAAAGATGGTTGTTCTGATTATTGGAGTCCTTGGTGGAATGAAGCCCTCTGTACTCTCGAATCTTAAAATTATACCGGCCTGCCACACTAAGGCAGAAATCTTAGCCGGACAGATGCAGAAGGCTGTCATTCTTGGCTCACAGCGCCTGCTCAGGGCACATGATTCTCGGACCCATTGATCACTCACTCCACGGTGTGGGGAGTGGTCGTTGGTTGATAATGCTGGCGTGTCCTCCCGAATGTATCGCGACTTCGGGGGATAGGGCCTGAACAGCGCATACTACGGTGAAAAATAATAATAATGTTTATTTATCAAAAATTACCACTCTCAATGAATACTCATTTGAAAAGTCTGTGTTATTATGATTGTTTCAGAAATGTAGTTTTTTTTTCATTATGGAATATTAGTATGCCACAATATTTTTTTCAATACTGCTCGAATCAAACCATTGAAACATTTTTCATTGATTTCTCCGAACTGAACACTTCATATTTTATTCAAGATGAGATTTTTTCCAAGAGCCATTTTCAAATATATCGGTATGACTCGTAACTTTGACCCCTTGAATAAGGAGTGGATTCATCCCAGTCCGTCCTGCAGTATTGAAAACCGCAAACTGCTCCAAAGATCTAGAAATTCGCGCTTTGGCGAACATCAGTGCCGGGAGACTAAAGTCACAAGAATCGTAAACAATGACCATTCACGTGAACGGCCGGAGTCCGGAGTTCCTGTACCAGAAGTTCAACAGGATTCTGCGAAACACCGATAAGAAGCTGGGAGAAAACGAAAACTTTTTCAATAAAGCGCCCTTTAGTGCGGCTTTCATTGAAAAGGAGTCCGAACAGCAAGCTTAATTATGTATCGAGAGGGCTCTTCCACCATAAAAGAAACATTATTTTCAACGGAAAGATCTTTTAACTTCTGGCTGCGCCAGAAATAAAAAGAGAATTCACCAAATATTATTTCACACAGAACAACATGGTCATTTCATTTGAGTTTATTGTCGACTTTGATCATTGTTAGGGGGTTATTCTCTCCTTGGAATTAGGCAATAATCTGACTCATTAAAATGTTAGGAACATCCTGAATTTTCAGATAAAAAAGATTGCTACAGAAAACAAAGATTGTATATTTTGGTGCGTGATGAAAATATTCAATCTAGACTTGGCACATTTGATTCCACCAAGAGCAGTACATATCAGATATACGCAACGGACTGTGGCTGCTCATCGTTTTAAGGTTCAACTCAGTACACCTTAAACGTCACTGTTCAAAAACTCTTTCATTTGGAGAACTGCTGTGACAGCCCCATAAATAAGTTTGAAATGATCCATGAACAAATTGAGTTGAAGAATTAATTATCAATGCTTGAATTCAATCAAAATGTATTGAATTTTCAATTCAATCGCGATATAGATGTATATCAATAAATAAATATATGAGTTTTCAGAACTGAAGTTAATATTCAATCAGAAAACGCACTCACCTGGCCCTGGGCATACGAACACGGAGCACCACAGCAACTTGAAATAACAGAAATTGGCCAATTTTCCAATCGAAAAATAATACGTGACTAGACCGAAGAAAGGGAAATTTCAACAGCTTTGATCTTGCAATATGTCAATACGTGAGAGATCATGTAAATGAGGTCACACAAGAGGCCAATTAGGTCCAGTAACAACACGTGTAACTCGTAAAAATCAATAAATAACTATTGCTCAATAAGCAGATGGTCACTTGGCGGTCTTTTTGTGTGTCATCGAGCTGCGAAATATCCATAACATTCAGATGACTTTCTCACGCTCACCAAAACATGAGTAGGGATAATTAGGCCATCTTTGATGGCAGCGGGAGATCATATAAATATGCCAATACCGTTCAAAAGTCGCATGTGAGCGATTTCTAGGTTCGATTGAATTCTAGATTCAAAAACATTCGATTCAACAATGTAAGATTGAGCACTCACAAGTCAAGATTGACGATTTAATCAGAGAATTAGAGTTGCAGTCAGATAGCCATGTAGCTATAAATAGAGAAAGGGTAGATTTGAGACCTAAGATAAACCCATTGAATGGAGATCCTAAAAAAGTGCGGAAAGTAGGAAGTTGTGTTGTAATCCGAAAGTGTTCAATTGTCACGGCAAAATGTGTAAGTTTTCAAAACTGTAATTTTGGTAATAGACTGATAAGCTGATTTATTTTCGATAACTGATACCCATGTGAATTATCTAATGCCTCATGTAACTGAACAAATTTGTGTCCTCCTCGATTTGGGCAACAATGTAAGCATAATCACTACTTTCGCACAGGCACCGCTCTCAGAGCGCCTCAAGGTTATTCCTGTAGTGCTTGTGTCTTGTCCGTAAAAAAAATTAAAAAATCTCCCAGAACTCCGATCTTTTGTACATTAATTCAATACAGGCGATCCAAGAATCTCAACGATAGAGAACTTTTCTGCTCTACTTTAACCTAGAAAATTGATCCATAATTCTGCAGATGAATTTGAAACTGAGTCTCTTGATTTGTCTAATGCCTTCAATAACGTTGTTTTGCTACTGAAGTCTCCCTTCTCAGCTGTGGATGAAACATCCAGTGAAATACATTTTCCAATATCGATCAAACCATAGCTTCCAAGCCTGGAAAATCTTCCTCTGCATCACCTAGGAACGTCTCGGAAGGAAAGACCTTCTATAACAGTAAATTTCACTGATGAAAGCTGTAATATGAGGACGGTGTCATAATAGGACGGATTGGTTATATAAGAACTCAAAACTTGGTTTCTACCGACTATTTCTCATTTCGAAAGGTTCAGAAATTGGAAGTGGAAGGTAGAATTAATAGTTGAGGTAAACAAAATACCCACTAATACTGATCCACTTATAAATTATAATTTGTGTTTGAATCAAGTCATGAAAAACTTAATTCCGAAGAATGAAATGATTTGAGCAGATTGTCTCCTGGTTTTTATTAAATGAGTATGGGACATAAGAGACGAATGGAGATGATCAAAATAAGGCAATGAAGGGAAGCCTTTGCCTTTGAGGAAATAAAAAACGATGGAGGTGAGAATGGAATGATATAAAAATATATAGGGATAATATCAAAGTAATGTTAAGTGATAGAAGGAAATGAGAGCAAATGGAACGACATAGAATAGTCAATTGAAACGATGAATTGTAGCAAAACACTGAAGAGAGGAAAAGAGTGGCAGAAAAAGGTGAAGAAATCAATTGGAAAACGATGAGATTTGTCTTCCAGAAGACACAGGTTTGAAAAAAAATGTGGACGTAAACGGTATACAAGTTGAGAGATTGAGAAGATGCAGGGTAAATGCATCGAGAAAAACGGCGATGAGGGGGAAGACGAAGCTTCACCGTGAAGTACCATACTCACCAAGACATACTTGGTGAGTATGGAGCTTCAGCTCCAGCTCACCAAGTATGTCTTAGCTGCTACAGATAGCTATCCTCTATATGGAAGATATGAGAGTATTTGGAAAGGAGAGAAATGAGTATGAAAGGGGGTCAGAGAGAGCAAACCTGTGAAGATTATGGAAGAGATTGGCCCGGCTCTAGGCGGAAAATGCGTAAAACCATAACAACTGATTTCTCAATGATTAAAAGGTTGGGAAAATATATACTACCGAGAGAAAGGAAGGCGCCAGTGAGTACCAACAGATGTCAAGTGGAGTGGGATCTTGTGGATCTCGTAGTGCCCTCATTAGTGCGTAAGCAGAATCTCTTATGAGGGGTGGATAGACGAAAAAAAAAATTCTTTGGGTCTGGTAGTCGATGTCATTAATCGATGTCTATAATTCAAGCTGATCAACCTGGCTCAGACATGTAGTTCAAACGGGGTGTTAGAGGTTAGCCGGAAATTTTTCTAATTGGGTCTATTCAAGAAGTTTTTTTCATCATTCAAATTCATTTGTATCTCTAGAAGAAAGAGGAATGTCGATTTCCCTCATGAAGACGGCATCTGAGGAATCAACAAAAAATCTGGTCTCAACTGATCTGTCGAGTTGATGCACCGACTGCATTATGAGCATTATGTCAAATATACTAATAAATCGGATTTTTTCTTTCACATCCGGCCGAAGAGGGTTCGCGTTTGAATCTTGGAAAAAACTTGGATTATTCCTCTCGTACAGCCTCTATTTCCACTCATACGAACATTGCCAGGTATGCTGCAAACATGTTGTCGACAGCAACTATGTAAAGCATTGAAATGAAGTGAAAAAAGAGACTGAAGTACACCGTCATACGTGGTGTGGCACATGACATATAGTTGACATATCTTGATGAAAGCGCGTCGAAAGTAATCCATTTCCGTCAATCAATCTCGCTACCTGTTGGAAAAGCTTCGCATCGTTTTCCGTGCCGCACCAATTTCTCTCTAATAGGGTTGTCGACTGTAATCGAATAAAAATATAATTTTGCAGCTGAACGGTATGGAATAGCTCCTAACAAAACACAATATTTCTTCAATTCTTTCAATCACCGAAATATTCGGAAATAACTCTCATGTCACGTGACGAAAAACAAAAATACGAATATTACGTTACTTGTTCAGAAGCACCAGCGCTGTCAAGGGTTGCGTTGTTCACTGAATATTATTTCACGAAAATTATTTTCCGATTCACTTACGCTGTCACTTACAATTTCAAAAAATGTGCACATGAAAAACAATTTCGACATCAATTATCAGAGTAAGCCGCAAAAAGTTGCATAGTGGTAGTTTTTTTTACAATGACTGTCTTCAAACTTGAATCATATGCTTTGAAGACTGTGTACTTTCTAATGCAGTGATTTTTTTCAAGCAACTACCTCCATCTCCAGGTCAAGCCGAGTACTTCTGGGACCACCCTCGTATATCGACGTAATCTATGAGAAGTCGAAGCTAAGGGGAGACAAGTGCCAACTGTAATCGAAAACGCTGCGTGATACTTTTGAGATATAACAAAACATTTTAGTAGACACTGATCTCGGGAAAGAAAGTTTTTGGCTTTCTACTACTCCATCTTGATACAAAAAATGTGGGAATCTTCCAAAGAAAGGAAGAAAGCAATCATCTTT